>PUFA01000609.1:0-151919 GCA_003508835.1 Eonycteris spelaea | reverse complement strand
GGCTGCGGTCGGAGGAGGGGGGGGGAACGCACCGTATGCTTGCGGCTTCACCCTCACGTTCCTGTGCGCAGCAGGGCTGGCCCACAGCAGGCCCCACGGCCACAGAGCTGCGCAGTGGCCGCTGTGGATGCCGTGACTGCCCCGGGAGCCGAGGCTCAAGCCCGCTGGCCTGCGCCCGCCCACCCCTTCCCTGGGCTTCACCGATCCCCTGACCAGTGGCATTCTAACGGGCTGCCCGACAGACAGGGACCCAGTGGGGTACGGGTCCCCTCGTGAGGGAGACCACTGGGGACCACGTGTCTTGCTCTAGACGTCCGGTCTCCACGAGGACGGGGCGGCTCTGGCCAGCGACGCCGTGCGGCCTGCGTGTGGCCCGCCCTGTGGCAGTTCCCTGTCTGTGAAGGGCTGGGATGAGCTGTGTCCCCGGCAGTGGGTGACAATGACGCGGTGGTGAGTTCGGGCCCAGAGGTCAGCCCTGGAGTCCTGCCCGGGCTGCGTAGTGCCCTGCGGCCTTGCCGGGAGCCCGGGGGTGTGGCCCCTCAAGGCAGCGCCTGGCCTCTGGGTTCCTGCCCTTGACGGTCGGGGTGGGCACCGTGTCACTCACAGAGGAGTTGTCAGGCCCATGTCACCACCCAGGCAGAGACGTGAAGGGGGCGAAGCTGGTGGGTGGGCGAGGGTCCCATGTGCTCATCCTGCTGGCTGCCTTCTCCGAGGGCGGCTTGGCTCTCTTCCTGCTTCGGGGAGGTAGGGGCTTCAGGTGGGTAATTGGAGATGTGAATTTCAATAACTGAGACCCCCACCCCAGCTGCCCACTGAGCGGGCGTGTGAAAGCCTGCAGCCCCCCGGACAGGCGGGGACACAGGCCCAGGGCCAGGGTTAAATAGGCCGGCAGGCTGACGCACACTGGCCAGGAACCCCGGAAGCCTTTGCTTGTTTCTCTGACGTTATTTTTCAAAACTCTGGCGGCTTGTGGGTGGGTGTTGTCTGCAGACAGCGCATTCTCTGTCCCTCTCCTGGTGCCCTGTGCCCTGTGCCTCTTCCCTCCTCTCTGTACTTATTTTGGTGACAGACACATGTCGCTAATGCTTCCGCTGACTCATCCGTTTTCAGCTTGAAGTGTTGTCCCCGTGACTCAGCCCGGGGCCTGAACGGTGCCCTCTGTCCTTCCTCCAAGACCCCTTCCTTACGGCGGGGGGTCCAACGACCGGGAGGGGTCGGTCCAGGCCGCCTCGGCACCAGAAATGACCTGTGTGACGGAGGACAGGCCCGGGAGGGGTCGGTCCAGGCCGCCTCGGCACCAGAAATGGCCTGTGTGACGGAGGCCAGGCACAGCTTAGCACGGGTGGTGAGGCGTGCCACCCCCATTCCCGACCCCGCCCTGGCCCTGCCCGGCCCCGGCCCTGCCCCAGCCCCGGCCTGCACATTTTGGGCCTTCTTGTCACCGGTCAGCAGACAGAGCTGCTTCCCAGCTGCGTCTCGGCGACGTCCCATCAGACCACGCACAGACGGCTGGTCAGGCAGTTAAGGCTCCTCCGTCTGGCCGGTCTGGGCTGTGAGTCCCACCCAGGGACACCCGCTGCCGGTGGACGGGCAGTTGAGGAAAGAGCCCATGCCGACGATGGCATGGGCGGGCTGCAGGGGGCCCACGCGCCCGTGAGGAGCCGCTGGCGTCCGGCCGGCCTGGGGCATGGTGCAGGGTGGGGGCTTTGCCACGGGGACAGTCACGTGCTCGGGCGCCGGAGAAGACCCGCTGCGCGGCGTCTTCCAACAGTCCGGGGGCATGCGGGTCTTGCTTTCTCGCTGACTTCATCCACGCCCTCTCGGTCAGGCCGTGCGTAGAAAGCGGGGCGGGCTGCGTTTTGGGTGACGTTGGTGCCGATCGGGGACGACGCAGCAGGCATTTCCAGTGGGAGCGGCGTGCACCCCGTCATGCTGCATCCTGGCTGATGGCACCCGAGGGCCACCGTGACGCCCACACCGCTGCTCCAGGCACCAAGCCCGCGCCCCTGCCCACCCAGGGGCCAGGGAGACCCCTCAGTGTCCTAGGGCCCCCGGTCCTCGTGGTGCAGACAGCCGCAGCCACCCCGCAGAGACGGCGTTCCCGCCCCCAGCCCCGGCTCCCGCCCGGCTCCGAGGACACAGCCGTGGGGGAGCCGTGGGGGAGCCGCGAGGAGACACCCCGTGCCCCGTGTTTGTGCTGCGGGGTCTCCCCGGCCCCCCGCCTGGCCTGCCTTCTCGAGCCGTCGAGAGCCCTGCTCTGGGACAGCGCGGAGCAGTGCCGCCCCCTGATCAGGCCGTCCCCACGGGCCCCGCGCCCGTCCCCCACCCCACCCCACCCGACCGGCACACCCAGGCGCCGGGCCCTGGACGTGCTGCGGCCCTGTCCTGAGCCGGCCGCCGCCCCCTCCGACGGGGCCTGTGGCTGCAGACGTCGCGCCTGTCTGGTCCTCCCTCCTCGTATTCGCGGACGCAGCCTCACCAGACGCCAGACGCGTGTCGGCGTGACGCACATGTGGCCGCCCTGTCGGCTTGAGGCTGGCCCCCGCTCCCTCCGCCGTGCCTGACTTAGTTTGGGATCAGACGCTGTCTGTCACGTGGGTGGTGGGGCGCAGAGCCCGGGGCTCCAAGCTGTGCCCTGCCCTGCCCTGCCCAAGGCCAGTGCTGCCCCCCGCGGGCGGGAGACCGGCCTCAGGTCCCGGTTTCCTCCTGGACACGAGTCCCGTGTGACACTCCTCAGGCACAGTGACACTCCTGGTCCTGCAGCGATGGCCATGTCCACGGAAGCCTCACCTGTGACTCTAATGGCGGAGCTAACTTCACGTCTGGTCCTCGAGACGTTTCTCCACGCAAGCTCAGTCTCGCGAGGCCAGGGCTTCGGGACAGTGCAGGAGCCACCGGGCGGCCACAGAGGGCACGGGCGGCGGGGACCGGGGACCGTCCTGGCTGTCGCGCTGTGCGGCCGTGTCGCCTCAGCGGGGGCGGCCCCGTGCGGCTGTGCCGGTCGGCCCGCTGTCCGCGTGGAGTGGGGCTCGTGCCCCTGCTCTGTGTCAGGCCACACACGGCGTTTCGCTCGTGGGCTGTGCTACCTGCCCAGTAGACCAGCGTCCGGTCAGTGTTGCATTAGGCAAGAGCTGTTGCTGTGGGCGTCATGTCTGGCCTGGTGACGGTGTGCACCCGGCCTGCCCGCACATCCCCGTGGGTGGATGTGGCTGAGAGCCACGGAGAAGACTGCCCTGCAGCCCAGGAATGGGCCAGGTGGTGGCAGGACTCAGGCCAGCACCGGACGTGAGCGTCAAGTCCAGCGTTTAAGCCTATCGGCGTCTCCTCTGAAGAGTTAGGAATTAAGCTGAGCATCACGCGGGTTCAGCACGGGGCGGAGGAGGGAGCCAGCCCTGGCCAGAGCGGAGAAAGCAGATCTGGCCGTCATGGGGATGCGGACGGAGTCCGGCCTGGACGCAGCCCCGTCTCGGCTCTCCCAGTCTGTGCCTCATCCTGTCTCCGTTTCAAAGCTTTAGATCAACTGAACGTTGACTCTTGCAGCAGCCAGAGCGGCCTGCTGCCTCGTCACACCAGCGGGCAGGGCCGGCCCCGGGGGCTTCGCGGCCCCTGCTCGCCGTCGGGCACAAGCTCGCTTCTCTTTGCGGCAGAAGAGTCACGCGTGGAGCACGTGACCCGCAGACATGAGCACTTGGCGGCACTCTGATAGGGCGCCTGGTCCTGCCAAGCCGTTCTGTCTCCATTGGGTTCTAGTAATCGCTGCTCAGCCTCGCGTGGACTTTTTCAGACTTTGAGTCCTGCTGTGTGACGCAGGTCATGAGACGGACGCGGCAGTGGTTACCGAGAGAGCGGGCACGGAGAAGGCTCCGCACGCGGCGCCCACTAGTCTGTGTGTGTGTGTGTGTGCACGTGTGTGCCTGTGTGACCCTGTGTGTGTGTGTGTGTGCCTGTGTGACCCTGTGTGTGTGTGTGTGTACCTGTGTGACCGTGTGTGTGTGTGTGTGTGTGTGTGTCCTCGGCACGCCGCCCTGCCAGTAGGCAGCTTCACCAGGACACTAAGGCCACCTTTACCCAGAGAAAGGAGAAGGCGAAGTGGGACCAGGGAGCGGACGTCGGAGCAGTCTCTGTGACGAGCAGTCGGTGCCTTTAGGGCGCTTATAGTGAAGCGTTTCACTTTTAAGGGCTGCGTTCGAACGCCACCACGGTCACACGGAACCACGGGCAGGGCAGGGGCGACCTTGGAGTCTGCGCATGGGAGGTGCCTCTCAGACGAGGACGGTGCCGGGAACGTCCACCAGTGCGAGGCCCGCAGCGGGCGGCACCACAGCTTGGTCCTCGCTTGCCAGCCGCTGCCCTGAGCGTTCACCCAGCAGCTCCTGCACCCTCAGACGGTGGGCTGTGTGCCATGCGACCCGCCTGGGCCACTCCTCCGTGTGACATGCCCCACCCAGATGGGGTTCCTGGTCAGACAGCGCCGCGTCTCCTAGCCCCTCACGGCGGGGGCAGAGCTTTGTTCCCCACCCCGTGGTGGCATCTGACAGCCCACGCCCTGTCCCCAGCGCCCCGCGCGCGGGTGGCTGCTGGCACACCGTGCGTGTGCTCACACCCCTGCACCACGGCGGTCGGTGCCAGCGGTGACCTCACGGGAATGCCGCTGTCGGGGTGGCTGTGTGCACAGCCCCCGCTCCCCGGCGTGCCCGGGCAGAAGTGCCTGCGTCTTCGGCGGCAGGTGCTCGGTGGCTGTGTGTGGTTGCTCCCGGGCGGGAGGGTGTCCAGACCGGCCTGTGACCTGGCCTCAGGGCTGCATTTCAGCCTGGGCCCAGGGCCCCCTGGTTACACGTCCCAAGAGGCGTCGAAATGTCACTGATCCTTTGGTAACCACGAGTCCTCTTAGCCAGAAGGGAAGTTCCTGCCTTTGCTCTCTGTGAGTAAATCTGACCCATCTGTTCCTCCAGGGCGAAGAGACCAGAAGCCTGACCCTCGTCCTGCACCGTGACTCCGGCTCCCTGGGCTTCAATATCGTCGGCGGCCAGCCGTGTGCGGTACGTCCCCGCCGACCGGCATCCTCGGCCTGACGCAGCTGGGAGAGGGCCAGGTGGGGTGGGGCTCCTGGCCACCCCCCCCCCATGATTCGGGCTTTGCCACATGTCACACTGTCACCTGCACGGCCGCCACGTGGCCGCGTCTCCCAGCACGGCACTGTCCCACGACCCAGCGGCAAGGGCCAGCTGTCAGGCCTGGGCACACACCCACTCCTGCTGAGTTTGCCCTGCTGGGACACCAGGCAGAAAACAAGAAAATATGAGTTACAGGCGGGAGAGCGGTGGCGGGAGTGGGGACGGAGGCACAGGGTGGCTCCAGGGGGCGGGGCCTGGGGGCATCGCTGAGCAGGGCGGGAGGTGGTGACGCTGAGCCCTGGGGGGCGGGAGGTGCCGTCTGCCGCCGGCGCTGTGGCGGCTCCTTCACCCGGGACAGCAGTGCGGTGTGCCGTGTCGAGTGACGCTGGTCAGGGCATCTCACCCGCCGCGGCGTCTGGCGCCGTCCGGGTCTGTCCTTCCGGCGGCCACTGCTCTGCCACCTCCGTCATGTGATCCTCTAGATCCCTCGTCGTCACTCCAGCGGCCTCCCCACACCGTTGCCGGGACCGGGCCCCGCCCGGCGAAAGCGCATTTTTGCTCCTCCGTGAGCCGCAGCCCACGTCTGATTCCCATCTGCCCCATGTCCGCTCGTCCGCAGCGACCTGTCCACGGAGCCACCACGGGGCCGGAACCCGCCTCTGCCGAACACCTGCTCAGGCGCTGTCCCGGCCTCGCCCGTGACCACGAACGCCTCCCGGGCGTCTGGGGGGGGCGTCCTGTCCAGAGGCGCCCGCTCGCCCTGGAGGGACCAGCGTCTGGCAGACGCGGCCGTGAGGCGCGTTTCTCACGTGACGAGACGCGCAGTGAGCAGACGCGGCTGAGGGGAGGCCGCAGCGACCCGCTGGGCACCGCAAGCCTGCGGTGTGCGGAGTGAGCCAGCAACACGGGGTCCGGGCGGCGGACACGGATCCCGCGCCGGGAACCGCCGCGGAGGCCCCCACGGCTCCGGGGGCGCAGGACACGCCCCACCTGCTGGCAAAGGCCCTTCGGTTCTTTCCTGTGCCGATCGAAGGACGTGTTTTGGCTCATGATCTTTTTTCTTTAAAAAAGCGATTACGTCCACAGCAGACGGACGCCTGACGTGCGGGCACGTCCTCGGTTCCGCGCTGTTGTGCAGGAACTCCCTGTGAGTCCCCGGACAAAACCCCGCACCGCGTGCCCCAGCGTCTCAGCGGCTGGCACAGCGGGAGCGGCACGGTGAGGCCGGCGTGTTCGGTCATGGAGCCTGACGCCTGGCGGGTCACCGCGGCACGCCGGAGCCCAGGGCTGGGCCCAGGCCCCGGGCCGCGTGTGTGCCCGGGCCTCAGGGACCCTGCGTTCGGTTCCTGGCCGGTCACGCATGTGCCCAGCGGCGGGTCTGACGCTGGCTTTTCATCCGTGACGCAGTTGGGCGCTCAGCAAGGCTGCAAAGCCACGTCGCCCGTCCTGAGAGCTTGTGAAGCTGGAGCAGCCGCAGCCGCCTGCCTGTGCCCCGCCGGCCACCTCGCTGTCACCGATCCCGGGACGAGAGTGGCTCCTCTCTCGTCCCCTTCTCTCGAGCCAGCAAGACAGGAGGCATCGCAGCCCAGGCCGGTCCGCACCAGAGCCGGCTGTGCCCACGCGTCCAGCGGAGGGGCCGGGCGAAGGACCAGGGGCCTTGGCAGAGCCGGCTCGCGCTGCGCCCGGCCTGCTCCTCCTGGGTCCGGCTCGCGCTGCGCCCGGCCTGCTCCTCCTGGACCTGTGCCTCCTGCGAGCTTTGCCATCTGGTCTCGCTCCCGCACTGCCTTGATCGAGCCCGACCCGTGGCGTGTGCTCCTGCCGGTGCCTCTCTGGTTTGCTTGAACTTTCTGACGCCGCTCAGCAAAGGCGGCGTGTGCTGGATGCGGCGTCTGCAACCGGAGCCGAAGCCGCGGCCGCAGCCCTGCCCAGCAGGAAGCAGGACAGCGGGTCAGGCGGACGCCTGTCCCCTCCTTGCTCTGTGGACGTCGGCCCCGGGAGCTCAGGCTGCCATTGACCCTCGCTGGCTCTGGGACGCCTCTGGTTGCTCTGCTGGAATATTCTGTAGCCTGTTTGGTTCTCTGAAATCACGCATTTCGCGATTTCTCTCCGTGGGAGCAGCATCGGGCTCAGAGCACACGTAAGGCCCCGATTCTGAGCTGCCCCGTCCTGCATTTCAGCTGTGTGACCTTGGGTCAGTCACGAGCTCTCTGCATCAGGCTGTTCGTGTCTGAAACGGACAGGGCCAGCTCTCAGCGGACGGCGTGGGGCTCACGGCCCACCTGGCCCTCAGCCTGCGCCCGGTGACGTGGTCACGCAGCTGCACCCACACGTGGCGCCCACGGGAGCTGCTCGGACAGGCCGGCCCGCGTGTCGCTGAGGCTGCAGCGGGAAGGAGGCCCCTGGACCTGGACGGGACCGGAGCGTGTGTGGAGGAGCCTCAGTGGGTGGCTGGCCGGGCGTGGCGCCACAGCCCGCTGACCCCTTGCTCACTGGGCGTTGATGGGACCCGGATGGCAGCGAGACACCCGCCCTTGTCACCGGATGCTCATCTCGGGCTGTGACTTGGGTTTCCCTTGAATCGTGTCCATGACTGTGGCGGGGGGAGGGCTGCGTATCCCACCCCGGTTTCTGCCGTGCCACCTGAGCGGCAGGTCGATAGTCACCCACATCCAGAGTGCAGGGGTTTCATTGCTGCTGGGAGAGGAAGGTGGTTCGTGGTTTTGTTGTTTGACGAGTGGGGTTTTCGTGGGTTTGCAGCGGTGACCACCGTGGAGATGGCCGTGTGGCGAGGCCTTTCCCTGGGTGGCAGGCGCGGCCCGTGGGATGTCCTGGGCTTGCCATTCTGATGGCTTGTTTAGATGAGACACGTGCTGTGCCGTTTAATTTGCATGTGTCGATCACGGGAACGTAACACGTGCCCAGAGAGACCCCGGCCGCCCGTGGGGAGGGCGGCCCCACACCGGCCGCGAGGCTTGCTCTGGGCCGCTGGGGCTTTTAAGTTTTGGAAACAGGAGGGTGTGAGCAGTGAGCTGTCGTCTTCCCAGAGAGTTCCGGGCCAGACTCCCAGAGCTGTGTGGGTCGGGGGACAGTGAGGCCAGGTTTGGGCTGGTGGCCATGGCTTTCCTGGTGCAAACCAGGACGGAACTAAAGCAGCTGTTCCCACCACCAGATCGTTCGACGTTGGGAAGCCGTTAAGTGTTACGAAATTCAAAGCATTTCCGAAATACTTAAAAAGCTGTCAAATCTCGCGGAGCTTTGTGTGGGGAGGACGTAGGCAGCTCTGAGGGGCCTGCCAGGCCGGGGCTGAATTGGGGGGCGCCGCTTTGCCGAGGTGGGGGTGGCGTCTTCTCTGAGCTTAGGCCGCGGCTTCGCTGCACTTCCCGTGCTGCTCTGCGTGAGCCGTCCCCGTGGCTGGTGCGGTGCGGTGCTCACGTGTGTCTTCTCTCCACAGGACGGCCCGTCCAGCGCGGGCATCTTCGTGTCCAGGGTCACGGACGGCGGGCCGGCGGCCCGGGACGGCGGCCTGCAGGTGCACGACAGGATCGTCGAGGTACGTGCAGCCGCCTGTCTGTCCCTGGGTCCTCGGCCGGCGTGTCGGTGAGGCATGTGCTGGGCGGGAGGGCGGACAAGCCGAGGTGGCCGCGTGGGACAGGCAGGCGCCGATGGCCGCGCTGTCAGCCTCAGTGTGGCCGTGCGCACAGTGACGCCGGCCCGGAGCGCTGCGTCACGCTGGGCGCTTGGCGTCGTGTGTTCTGCCCCATGAGCCAGCGTGTCACGTGGTGCGGAAACCCCGGTGAGCTGGTGGCAGCCTGAGCTGGGCGTGCGGGTCTGGCCTGCCCAGGCCCCGGGACAACGCTGTTGGGTCTGCGGTCACCGACGCCCCAGCGTGCACAGCTCAGGCGTCCCCACGGCTCTGTGGGGCCGTCCTCCTGTCCTTCGTCACTGGTAGGGCCGACTGCCCAGGACGTGCGGGCGAAGGTCGGCACCCAGGACGTTCACACGCATGTCACGTCGCACGCGCTGTCCTCAGCAGGGGGCCCCGAGCCCCTGCCAGGCGCCCTGGGGTGCCCCGAGGCACCGAGGTGGAGGAATCTCTCGCCTCCTCACAGGGCTCTCGTCGCAAAGTTGGACAGTGACGGTTTGCACTGGTGTTTTGGCCTGTCCGATTGCCTGCTGAGGGGAGACGGCGTGGGTCAGGGGTCAGCTGCGTGTGACGGGGCCCACTGTTTCAGACGTGAGCTGTGGCATCGGGCACAGGGCTGGCCCGGCGCCCCGGCCGCCCCCGTTGGCTTTGACATGTGGCGGGCTGGGGTCTGATGCCGTGTGGGGCGGGGGGCCCTCTGCGTGCTGCCACTGGTGTCTTCTCCTTGTTTGGCTGCGAGCCCTTGCTTGTCACCAAGCGTGGTTGTGACAGACGCCCGCGGACGCACGGCGGTGAAGGCCGGACCCTGAGGCCGGACGCCGTGCCTGTGCGTCGAGCGTCACACACGCTTCGTGGTTACGCTGCTGCCGTTATCTGGGGTCTGAGGGAGCTTGTGTCTTTAAAGACACGTTTTCTGTGTCCTAGCTCCAGAAAGTATTTTTTATCGTCCGGAAAACAGTCAGGACGAAAAAATGTGATGAGTTAGAGGGTTTTTGAACTTTAACTATTGCAAGGCCGACTCCTGCCTGTTGCTTCCTCACAGCCTTGTCCATTCTCTTGCCTGAGCCTGCGGCCCGCGGCCGCGACCCCAGGGGCCGCTGAGTCACTCAGGCACGTGACCCCGCGTGCTTGGCTCCGGCTGCATGGACGTGTGGAACCCACCCCCCCAGTCGGCCGTCCCCAATCTAAAGCTTTAATTTGATCTCCTGCAGAGCATCTGAAAACCAAGGCTAACTCAGGAGCCGCTGCTGTCCGTTAGGTTTTCAGATGAAGACGAGGCTCAGGGGAGCCTGGGAACTCCCCGAGGACAGCAGGACAGACAGCAGGACAGACAGACGCGCGTCCTGCCGTCTCTCCTCGTGCCGCTTCCTGCGGGAGGGGCTCTGAGTGCCGTGACCCGGGTCTGCTCTTTAATCAGTTTCGTTTCCCTGAGGTGCGTGTGTGCTCACGGAGTTCAGGGGCACATTCCGGGGGTCCGGCGGAAACCACAGACAGGGCACGTGTCTGAGCACTGGGCCTGCGACGAGGCTGTGGGGCAGGTGGGGGCTCGGGGCTGACAGGGGCTCAGGGCCGCCATCCCTGGGGCCTGGCGGGGAGGCAGCCTGCACGGAGCCCCCGCCCACGCCAAGGCCACTGGTGGGTCCCTGGGAGGTGGCGCCCACCCGTCCGCCTGCCGGTGCTGCCACTAGAGCGCGTGGGTCCCCAGGGCAGCCCCCTCACCCCGAGCCCCCTTCCTGTGGGTCCCGGCGACTCACCTGGCTGCTCCGGGCCGGGCCGGGGACGGTCCCTGCACCCGCGGTGTCCCCGTTGCCCTCCACCTCCCGGGGACCCCCCACCCGTCTGCGAGTGACGAGGTGCACTCAGCTTCGTTCACAGCACATGGAGCAACGTGGGTGCAGCGCGGCCGACACCGAGTGTTCCTGGGACAATGGTCGCCAGGACATTTGCTTCCACATGGTGATGCACGCAGCTCCTGTCCCCAGGTGACTCGGTGGCCACTTAACACTCGGGAGGGAGGTGCGCCCCATCGCATGGGCCCTTGCTCGTGGCCGGCCGGAGCCGTCTGTCGTGAGTCCCTAGTGGACGGGGACATGTGCACAGGCGGCAGCGTGTGGGCCGAGGCTCGGGATGTGGCCTCGTGCTGGGGGTGGCTGCCGGCACGAGGCCGTGACAAAGCGTCGTGTGCAGAGCGGCCACGAGTGACCGTGCCACCGTCTGGCCAGATGGGCGTCCCGCTCTGCCACTGGGCAGCTCCACGCCCTCGGACAAGCCCCGGCCACGGCTGAGGTCGTGTTCGTCTGTGGAGCACGGACGCCGTCGCGTGTGTCATGGGTTGTGCAGAAGTGACGCACGCGTCCGAAGGCCGGGGAGGTGGTCCTGCCGCCCGCTCACCAGGGCTGGGTCCGGGCTGGGTCCGGGGTTGTGGAGGGCCGGTGCTCCGGGCACAGCCATGCGCCCAGCCTCGTCAGCCTGGATTAGTGGCGAGCAGAGCAGTTTACATGCTGTGGACGTCACATTTCAGCTAGCGACCCGAATCTGGACGGAGAAGGACGTTACTCCCTGAGACATGTAAGTCACGGCCCCTGATCGGTCAGGACTTTTTCCTAGTTGTCGTCTTCGTGCGAAGGACACGCGGACTCGTCGCACATGTGGTGACCTGAGCTAACGAGAGTGAGTGCGGCCTGTCCAGCGCCAGCCATCGCAGTGCCACGGGGAGCAGACCCCTTCCCACGCTGACTCGTGGCGGGTGTCGGGGAACTCACAGAGCTCCGCAGTGTGCGTCTGACAGAATCCTCCCTTTAGGCTGCAAGTTGCGTTTAGTTTGTAGGGTGACGTTCTCATGTCTCAAGGTGAATGCAATGTACCAATGTAGGAAGGTTGGAAAACTGAGAGTTGTGAAAATGAAAACAGAAACCCTTACCGACTGTGAGCATTGTCTTGACGAGTTTGTCCATCCGCCTGCCCAGTCAGGAAGCAGTGGCGCGACGTGCTGGCCCCCGAGGGGACACTGCTGTGCACAGCAGACCTGCCCCGCACATGTGCTGAGCTGCGGGGGGCGCTCGCGGGAAGGGGGATCGTGACTTAGCTGCAACACTGTCACTGAGTTTCTGATGCTTCGTAGTCTGAAGTATCAGTTTCTGAGTCACTCTGCTCATAGGAAGCTGGGCAGGGTGATAGTCACATGTGAGGGGACATGGGATGGAATCGCTGGAGATGAGGGAATCGAGTAAGGGGGCTTCTCTAGCCCACAGCCCACCGGGAAGGCGGTTCCATCCGCGTTAAGGGATTTCAGAGGCAAAGGGTAAATGTGGCGTCTCAGGCCAAAAATCAGGGAAGTCACCTTCTACGGAGTCCATTCACTTCTATAAATTTTTGAAAAGCTGAGCCATCGTCACCACGCGGCTGTGGCTGGCTGTGGCCCACACGCGCGTGGGCGCCCACGGAGCTGTGAGGTGCCCGGGCCCCCTGCCGGGCATGCCACGGGCCGGCGCAGGCCTGCGGGGGAGGCGCTGCGCCCGGCCCGGCAGCTGTGACACACGCGGGCCGGGCCGGTCGGCGTGACACCAGGAAAAGCTCACGCGCCCGGAGCCCGCGGCGCTGGAGCCGTGCTGCTCCTGGTCGTTTTCTCCTGCGATGCGGTTCGCTCCCTGCTGACCCGGCTGAGAGCAGCGCGTGGCCACCAGGCTGAACGCGTCCTGCCGTGGGGGACGGAGCTGTCCCCACCCCGCCCCGCTGCCGGCAGGCGTCTTCTCTGACACCCGCTCCGGGCGGCCCGTCTGCGAGGCCCCGCTGCACCCTCGCCCCTGCCCGCAGCGGCGTCAGGCCAGACGCTGCGCGCGTCCAGGCTGCAGGCTGTGTGTGCAGAGTCTAGGCCTTGCGGGCGGAGCCTGCGGGGCAGAGCCTGTGGGGGCGGGGCCTGTGGGGGCGGGGCCTGTGGGGGGGGGCCGCGCAGGGCGGGGCTTGTGGGTGGGGCGTGTGGGCAGAGCCTGTGGGGGCGGGGCCTGTGGGGGCGGAGCTTGTGGGCGCGGGCCTGTGGGGGCGGGGCCTGCGGGGCGGGGCCTGCGGGGCGGAACCTGTGCCGCGCGGGGTGGGGCCTCCCTGAGCTGGGAGCCTGCGCTTCACGCCGGGCTGGGGAGTCACTCAGGAAACACGTCGCCTGACGTGGGGACAGGTCACCAGGCCACGTGGCCGACCCCTGGGATCCGATGTCGGGCGTGAGTGGCAGGGCACAGTGTGCCGAGGCCTCGGGGTCAACGGGCGGCCTGGCGGCAGACAGGTGGGGTCGGCCAGCTGTCCTCACAGGAATAGCAGCAGTTTAAACAGATGTCTCTGGGCCGGTCCAGGGCAGAGGCCTTTTGTGCGGGAGGGTCGGGGAGGCCCTGTTTCGGCCTTTGTTATTTTTTGGAAAAGAGATAAGCGATGGTATGAGAAAATCAAGAGTTTGAGTTTCGGTGGCCACGCAGGTGTGTGAGGCGAGGCTCCTGGGTCCTGCCCAGCCCAGCCGGCCGTGCTGGGCTCAGGGTCGGGACCTCTCGGGACAGACAGGGTGCTGACCCCACGCGAGGCCTGGGGTGCTGGGCGCCAGTGACACGTCGCTGCTTCCGGGAGCCCACGCGTCATTTCCGCGTGGTGTCTGGGCCGTCTGAGTGTCCCACACGCGGGTCGCGGGTCCCCTGGTCAGGTCGGCGTGGTACCGCCTGCGGCCACATGCTGGGCACTGCCGTCTGGGGTGCAGGCCTGGTGCACCCCACTGGCACACTGCACACTGCAGCCCCGAGGCCACGGCGTGTTCGCTCCTGCGGCTTCTGCTGCCCTCAGCTGAACGAGCCCTGGGTGCGGGGGGAGCAGCGTCCTCAGCCGGGCCTGACGGGAGGACCCGCTGGGGAGGGGAGCGCTGCCCCACCTGGGGGGGCGAGGGCGGGCATCGTGGGAGGGCGCCTGGGAGCCAGGCCTGCCCAGAAAGGCTCCGGGCCGATCCTGCGGGCTGCGCTGTGTCCTCGGGCTGCAGAGGTGCCCACAGGGACGCCGGAGGCCGGAGGCGGGGCGAGCCAGCGCGGGCTGTACCTCTGGCCCTGGCCATCAGCCAGCTCTCTAGGCCTTCGCCTTCCCGTCTGAAAGGTGAGGCGGCAGCACCTGCGTCGTGAGGCCTGTGTGTGTGTGTGTGTGTGTGTGTGTGTGTGCCGAGTCAGCTCCAGACCGCAGCAGCACTCAGAGCACTTCCTGGCACGGTCGGGTCCACGGTGAGGCAGAGATGCAACGTCACTCCTGTGGACGAGGCCCGGGCAGAGCAGAGCGCCCGCCGCCGTCCGGCAGGGAGCGTGACTCTGCCTTGCTTCATGGGATTTTCCTGCAGCCACAGGCGTCTCGCCCCCGTCCCGTGTCCGGCACACGAGAGGCGGGTGGCGCTGCGTGCTTTCCTCGTCGCCACGTCCCTGCCGGCCAGCCCCACGCAGAGGGGCCGGCGGCTGCACTGCTGCTTGCGTGTGTGTGTGTGTGTGTGTGTGTGCACCTACAGATGAGGGCATCGGTCTGCACCACGTTTCTACTTTGTGTTACAAAGTCACGGCCAGGCACGTCGCCAGGGCAGTGGGGCCTGTGCACAGCGAGTCGCAGCGGGGGCCGGGTGGGGGCGGGGTCGTGCTACGCAGCTCTCTCTCTCTAAAAAGTGCTGCCGCCCAGATTGTAAAGTCGTGTAGTTTCCACAGTCCCTGAAATTTTGGAAAATGCTTTAGAAAGAGCACAAGGCCTGCTCTGCTCGGCTGCACCCCAGCCCCCTGCCCCGTCATGCGTGGCCCGGGGTCACGTGGATGCGGCCAGTGCATGGGGCCCAAGGGCTTCGTCTCTGGAGCTCTGTCTGCACGCGGCAGGGCCCCTGCCCGTGTCTGCCCGTGCTCTTTACCAGTGTGTCACGCCTGCCATCATCAGGTGCAGACGCGTGTCCTCGGTGTTAGGGAACGCGTCACACGTCACGTGGACGTGGCCCCGGCTGATGTGGGACCGACCCTTCAGTCGTGTGGCATTCCCGGACCTGCAGACGCCATAATGCCCACGAACAGGTCCCCTCCAGCCCTGTGGCTGGGACTCCGGTGTCAGTGGGGTGACCATCCTGCTCGGAGCCTTGCAGATGGCTGCCTGGGTGACAGGCAGAGAAGGTGGGGAGACAGCGCCCCCCAGAAACGATGGCCGTGTTATGGCCCTCCCACACGTGCACCAGAGGAGGCCGAGTGACAGCAGGGCCATGGTCACCGCCGGGGACCTAGGCTCATGTCTCAGCCATGAGTGTTTACATTTGGGGTCTCAGTTTTCACGGGGACACGGGAAAGTGACGCCACCTCCTGGCCGGCAGTGCCGACCCCGTCACCTCCTCCTCTGGGGCAGTCCCCTCAGGCTGCAGCTCTGACCGACCGCCTCGTGCGCTCGGTGTCCGCAGAGTGCGCCGCCCCGGGCCTGCCCCTCGCCCTGGTCACGACGTCCGTATCCTCCCAGTGCTATGGCTGCTTGTTTGGTTCCTGTGTAAACTGTGTGGCGAGTGTCATGTACCAGGAGCCGGGCTATAAAAAGACCGTGTCACAAACGGGGGTTTGGCTGTGGGCCAGCACGCGCCCAGCCCACCTGGCGACCGCCTGTCAGACGAGCTGGCCGGGAAACTGCGGCCACCACCGAGGGGCCTCCCGGGCTCCCCGAAGTGACGGAAAGGCGGTTTTCAGTGTCAGCCGGTCACCGTGGTGACGACACGCATGCTTCACTTCCCGAGGCCGGCGGCTCTCGGCGCGGGGGCAGCTGGGTGGGTCCCCAGGTGTCTCAGAGGCTCGGAGGCGCTGCGTGAAGCCTGATGCTGCCAGCCACGTTTATTTTCGTGCGACTGAAACCCGAGCGTTTCCAAGGGACGGGAACCCGGGTGCTCTGGTGTTCATGGGCTTTTAACCTGGAGTGTAACAGAGGACTTTCTGTGGTCACCGCCAGCTCCCGCGGGGTCAGCGGGGTCAGTGGAGGTCAGCGGGGTCAGCAGAAGTCAGCAGGGGTCAGCGGGGTCAGAGGCCACTTTCTGGCTCTCGACTCCGGGCTTCCCATGGCTCTTCCTGGGTTGGCTCCGTCGTGTCCCCCAGACCTCAGCTGCTGTGCCACCGGTCAGAGGCCTGGCCTGATGTCCCATTGGGAGTAAAGCTGCTCCCCCACCCCGTTGTCCCCTTTGCCCCCTACCCATTCCCATGTTAGTGTGAGTCACAAGCTTAACCTTTATTTCTTAAAGTTAACCCCTTTCATTAGGCTCTCACTGGCACTTACGACCTAACTTCCTGGCCTGCCCCTGCCACTGGAACCCTGCGGGAAGCCGGCTGGCCGTGTCACAGCCTGGCGACCCGAACACCTGCACCCATTAATGGTCAGGCCTGGTTGGGGCCTGCAGCGGGAAGGCCGGGCGGCCCTGGGGGTCGCGTTCAAGGCCGAAGCCGCTGCAGGGAGGTGGGGTGAGGTGTGACGCGTCAGGAACACGCTTCTCGCACACGGAGCGGGTTCGCGCTTTAACAAACTGCGTCTGGCGGGCGTTCGAGGGCGGCCCTGCTGCTCCCGCTGCCGCCGCTGCTGCTGCTCAGTGGGCCCTGAAGTCCGGTGCGCTCGCTTGCAGCCGAGAATACGATCGCTCACGCCCGAGGAGTTTCAAGCTTTGGGAACCGGCCCTGATTTTGAGCTTTTCGGTCCTCTGAGCCTTTGTCCCTGGTGCTGGTTCACAGGCTTTGTGGCTGCCTGTGTGTCATGGCCCTTGGCAGCTCGGGGTCCAGGGGCTTGTCCCCAAGTGACAGCTTAGAGGCCGCAGAGCCAGGGGGCGGAGGTACCCACGCCACAGGTGGGCAGGTGACGAGGGGCTGTGACGAGGCCTCCACGGTGACCGTGTCCCTGCCAAGTGCCTGCCCTGGGGGGAGGTCTCGTCACCGCTGTCCCCGGAGCTGTGTGCTGCTGTGAGCTGTGGCCTTTGCAGTCGGAACAGGGGCAAGGCCAGGTGACGCCCATGGGGGGCCTGGCAAGGATGGGCATCCTCGGCGGCCGTGCGGCCTCATGGTCCGAAGGCGTCTGCCGCAGGGCCGGGCATTGCGTGGACACCGGCAGCCTCCAGGGCTGCGGTGGCACCCGTGCTGACCCGGCCACGCGCTGAGTGACCGCAATCAGCCCGTACCCTCTGCACTTGGCGCTTTCTCCGCGGCGAGTAAAACGTCAAAGAGGGTGAGCAGGAGGCAGTGGCTTCTGCCTGCCAGCCTTGTCCCCAAGGCCCCCTCCGCGGCCGTGAGGCAGGCCCTCTGATCTCGCAGAATGGGGCACCGTGACGACCCTTCTGGGGGGCCCCGCCTCCCAGATTCTGTGGTCAAGGGTCCTGTTCAGTGCTCCTCCGAGCAGCCAGTCATGAGAGTGTCGCAGTAAACATAAAAATTGCACCCTGGGCCAGACGGAAGGGGGGCATTTGCCATGGGGCAGGGTGGGGGTGGGGGAGGCAGCTGGCAAAGTGTGGCTCGCCCCTCCCTGCCCTCACAGTGCAAGTTTGAGACGCAGCGTGAGACTGTGGGTCCCCCCTGCTTCCTATCCTCCCCCTGCCCCACACCTGCGCCCAGGTGGGGATGCGCCACCTCTGTCAGCGCGGCTCCCACACAGCCCCGTGGCCCGGTGGTCACATAGTGCAGCTGGAGGGGCTCAGCACACGCAGCTCCCTTGGCACCGAGCTCAGCCTGCTCCTCCCGCAGGTGCCCTGACCCCGCCTGTCACCTCCTTGAATGCCCTGAGTGCAGGGAGGGGACACGGGGAGAGGACGGGAGCCGTCAGGGAGGGGCCCGCAGGCTGTGCTGGCTCTGCCCCGCCCTCGGCCAGGGCTCCAGGAAGATCATTTTGCTCCTTCTTGCCCACTTTTCGTTGCCAGCTGAGCAGACTCCAGCCTTTCCTGTCACTGTGTTGGGAGGCAACACTTCGTTTTCACCTCGATGAGGCTTGTGAGCCCTGCAGTGCTGCTTCTGTCCTAGGGGCTCTGTGGGCGTCTCGTGGCTGTTCAGTGCTCTGCCTGCGCCCTCTCTCCTTCAACGCTCTGCCTGCCGGCTCCCCGCGTCCCCCGGTCTGTCCCCACGTGGGGACTGTCCCCACACGGGGTCTGTCCCCACACACGGTCTGTCCCCACACGGGGTCTGTCCCCACACACGGTCTCTCTGCACACACGGTCTGTCCCCACACACGGTCTGTCCCCACACACGGTCTGTCCCCACACGGGGTCTGTCCCACACACAGCCTGTCCCCACACACGGTCTGTCCCCACACACGGTCTGTCCCCACACACGGTCTCTCTGCACACACGGTCTGTCCCCACACACGGTCTGTCCCCACACATGGCCTGTCCCCACACATGGTCTGTCCCCACACATGGTCTGTCCCCACACACGGTCTCTCTGCACGGTCTGTCCCCACACACGGTCTCTCTGCACACACGGTCTCTCTGCACACACGGTCTGTCCCCACACACGGTCTGTCCCCACGCGGGGTCCGTTGCTCGGCCAGCATCCCCCAGGCAGAAGCCAGGGCTTGGGTTTCATTTTGTAAAAATAGCTGACTGCACACAGAGGCCTATTTTTGGAAACGGTTTCTGTATTTGGTTCTTTCACATTAAGAAAAAGTCAGATAGTAAATACCGTTTTTTCCCAACGGTTCGAGGCGCGTATTTTCACTCTGTGGCACACGCAGAGAAACGCGTGGCAGCCACCCCCCCCGCAGAGGCCCTCGAGGACGACCGCGTTTCCTTCCCTTTTTTTTTTTTTTGTTTCCTACAGATGGAAAAATACCGGGATTAAGACATTTAATTTACTCTATAAATTTTCTTTTTTCTGCTTTTCTCTCATCTGTAAGACATGGTTTGAACTAAATGTTGTTCATTGTTCTAACACCCACAGTTTAGACTTAATTAAGTGACTTGAAGTGTCTTAAAACCTGTTAGATCTTTAGTCCCGTGACAGCCTGGTCTCCCAAATCTTTAAATATTCTTCAGAAACATATTGTTCATCGTTGGCCATAAGATACGACATTTAAATGTTCAGTGGAAGGAAATAGCTGACTGGGTAATTGATTAAAAAGGCTCAGGAACAGCCCATGCTTGCGATTGCTTCTGTTTACAGCCACTGGTTTGATTCCTCAGCTTTACCACGAGGCCTGGGACTCGGGTGTGGAATTACAGACCTAAGTCTGGGGCCGTGAATACGACCCGGGAACAGCGGCTTCAGACCATGGGGTGAGGGTTGGCCGCAGAACTCGGCTCCGAGCTTGGCGGGGGCTCCAAGCCAGGACGCCTCACTCTTAAGTCGAAGCAGCTGTTGTCGTCAACGCACGGCTTTCTGTTTTTTCCGGAAATGAAAAAGGTCTCATAAAATAAAAACGTGTGCGTTGCTCCTCCGTGAAAGCAGCTGGCTCCCACCGCTGAGCTGTCTGGTTCGGGAGTCGGGCTCTGGGCGTCTTCCGTGTGCTGGGGCCGGAGTGGGCAGCAGGCGCCAACCTCGGTGCACAGGCCCGCTGGGCAGGCGGGGGCAGCTGCTCCCGCGCCCCTTCCTGATCCCCCCAACATCAGCCTCCCAGTGCTGCCCGCCCCGCCGCGGTGTCACTGTCACCGGCCAGCCTGGGAGGCATTCTGGTCGCTGCCCTGGCTGTCTCTGTAGGGACGAGGGGACGACCCTGGGACGGAAGGCACCCTGGACCCCGGGCTCTTCCCGTGTCCTTCGGAGCCACTGCTGTGGTCACCAGTGACCCTGGAGCGAAGTCATCGCTGTGAGGGCGGTCCCCTCGCACGGTCTGCAGTTAATGCTGGTGCGTCAGGGGAGTGACGTCTGCCCGTGCTGGCCCCGCCTCGCCCCGCACCAGGGGCCACACGTCCTAGGAGCCCTCAGTCAGCAGTCATCCAAGGAGAAGAACGACCTCCAGACAGGGCATGTCACCTCTCTCGCTTTATGTAAAGATCCAGCGTCTCCTGATAAAAATATTTGTGTGCATTTTGGTGGCTCTTTTGGGGGCGTTGCATTACATTTGCCAAAAGGAAAAGGACAAAATCACAGTTTTCTTTATACTAGATACGTATTACATTTTCATGTATTTTTTGTATAAAATAAGTTATTTTGTATAAACTTTATATTGCTAATGCCTGAAACCATTTTCAGCAAATTACTACCTTTTTATTCAGATTTTTAAAATGAGAAACAGATTAGGATCATTGCTTATTGTAGCTGAGATTTCCTTTCTGTTTAAGCCACTAAAAATTTCAAAGAGGAAAGTGAGTTTGTGATTATCCTGCTTATCCGAAAGCTGAGGCTTTGGAAAGTCGGGGTTTCCCGGTGGGTTTGGGGAGGGTTAGGGGGGCACTTTTAGGGGCCGCCTCCCCTCAGTCCTCATGCGCACTGCTGACCGCCGCGTCGCCTGCGTGCCTTTCCGCCGCTCGGCGGGGAGCGGGGCGCCCTGGTGTGTCAGCCGTTGGCGCTGTGAGTGCCCGCGCGTGCCCTGGGCGGAGGCCCGTGGGGGCGCGGCCGGCGGGGGCGTCCTGCCGAGGCCTCGCTCCTCTGCACCTTCAGCAGCGGCTACTGGGGGTCCAGAGACCCGGCCGGCTCCAGCCGAGCCCATGTCCCCGCGTGGCCCCCGGGGTCTCCTGCCCGAGCCCCTGTGTGCGCTGCCGGCTGCGGCCTGCAGCGCCAGGACGCGCGGACCCCGCAGGTGCGCGTCGCGTGCTGGGCCTCGCGCTGGGGCGGGTGGGCGCGTTTCCGTGGGGGACCCGGGTGCGCCGCAGACTGTCCCTGCAGACACCAGTGGGACGCTCGGCCGAGCGGGTTGGACCCGAGCCCGAGCCGCGTGGGGCCTGCGGACGCGTCCTCCGCCGTCCGGTGGCGTGTGGCTCCGCGCGGTCCTGCCACCCGATGGCTGCGTTCCCCGAGGCCTCTGCTTAGCTTTTCCTCCTGCCCCAAGAGCACGCTCGTTCCGACGACTGGCTCTTGTTCCGGGGGACAAAGCGGTGGCTCCGAGTGTCCTCAGAGGTGTGGTGATTATGGAGTCGTCCTTCCCCAGAAGGCAATAGTCTCTGGCTCTGACTCAGAAAGTAACTTTGGCTGGAAATCCCTGACAGCCTCTGGGAAGCAAAACCAGACGCATTTAACTTCTCTCCGCTCTGCAACGTGTCTGCTTTGTCTGGTGACTAAGGCCGGTCCAGGCAGGCCAGCCCATGGGACTCCAGTCCCTTCCCCCGGGGGGCTCATGGGGTGCCTGGCCCTCAGCGCCCTGGGGAAGAGCATGCCCCACCACCCAGGATGCCGCCGAGGCTCATCCTCCCCAACTCGGGGTGCAGGCTCCCCACTTGCTGCTCCTGTGGTCCCCATGCAGCTTGGTTCCCGTCAAGCAAGAGGCTCCTCTGCCTTCCTGTGTCTGTGAGACGGACCGAACAGAACCACAGCCGTGAGCAGGGACGGCCCGGGAGTGTGGGCGGGTGTGCCCGGGGTGCCCCGCGTGAGCAAGGGTCAGCGGTGACAGCGCCACGGGCTCCCCGGACATTTCTCAGAACCTTCTAGGTCTCCCGGCCCGTGGCCTTCGGTTCTGCCCCAGGGAGCAACATTTCTTATTAAACTTCCCCGAAAAGCCCGCCCCTCGCCCTTCTCTGGTCTGCCTTGCCTCCAGAGACACCCTGGCTGTTCCCAAGATGTGCCCTGGACCGCAGCCACTGCGGCTTGCGTGCCTGCTCACAGCGTCACCACCGTTTGTGCCCCTGTTAATGGAGGTTGATGAAACAGGACTTGCCCGTGAAGACAGACCCTTCTGAACAGGGTTTCCGTGCCTCTGCCCGGGAGAAAGAAAATCCCTTTTGTCAGAAATCGCTGATCTCATCGAAGCAGCAGAGGGGACGAGCCCTTTCATCTTCAGCCAGGACGTTTCTGGTCAAGGGCAGACGTGTGGGGAGGGCCCGAGGTCACGGCCCACTCCCAGGGGTCACCGCCTCTCCTGGACTTAGTCAGAGGGGCTGGACATGTGCCGGAGGCCCCTTCAGGCTGCCGGCCGGATGTGCTCCTCTGCCGCTTCTGAGCATTTTTAAAGACTGACTCAGAAATCTGTAGGAGAAAGGAATTTTGTATCACAAATATGCGTGCTTTTGCTTTTGCTTAAATCCCCCTTTTTCTTTCACATCTGCCGGCTGGACCGCCCTCCAGTCTCCAAAAATGTCTGATACAGGTACGGCCTCGACTCTCGCAAGGGCCAGTGGTGGTCAGCCACATCTCCCTTTGGGGCACTTGAGAGCAGGGTCCCTGCCAGGCCGTTGAGTCCAAAAACACCCGGAAGGCCAGTGCCTGCTGGCCAGTGGAGGCCGATGAGGGCTGGCGAGCCGTCCGGTACCCGGTGGTGTGCACCTCGCAGCCCGAAGCTGCCGTCCTGCTGTGCAGACCCCGCCGTCCCGAGGGGCCTGTGGGGCTCCTGGGTGGACACGGCCCGTCCCCGCCTGACATAGTGGCTGGGGAACCGCCACGAGTCTGGACTTAGCCTGTCAAACAAAAACACGCAGCCATCGAAGCTCGTGCAGCTTCTCCTGCCTGAGAAGCCCGAGACTGTGTGGCAGCCCCACAGCGGAGACCAAGACAGCGTGGCGGTGACAGTGCAGGCCTGGCCGGGCCTGCGGTGGCCCCTCGTCCGGCCCAGAGCGCTCGCATCTGCCTCCTCTGCGCAGGAGCCGTCCTGTCTGACCAGGCCGGATGGGAACGGCCCGGGACTGTCCTGTGCGCGTCGTGCCACGGCTCGGCCAGGAGGTGGCGCCGTGGCTCCACACGCCGTCTCTGCCCAGGCGCCTCAGACTGCGGTGCTGAGATCCGGAGCTGTGAGGACCCTCCGCTGCGCAAGGCCCCCGCTGGGGCCTGGGGTGACCGAGGACGGCTGGGGGACGAGCAGGCCCCTCCTTGGACGGCTCGGGGACCGAGCAGGCCCCTCCTTGGGATGCCAAGTGACAAAGGAGCATTCGGGATGCATGAACAAGCAGCCAGTGACCTCTGGAGGACACAGGTTTAGCTGCCAGTGGCCGGAACCGAGCGAGTCCCATCTCCTCACACCCACCTGGCCATCCCTGACCTGGGAGCCGTTCACGCGGACACAGAAGAGCACCGCTGGGGACGGTCTTCTGTGCCAAGCCTGCCGTGGGGCTGCGGCCGGGGCATGACGGTGGCCTCAGACGTCGTCCCAGGCCCGACCCCCAACCCCCGGGGCAGCGTGCACGGGCAGCGAGCTCTGCCCGTGTCCGTGCCACCACGCGTGTCCGTGCCGGGGCCAGGCGTGGGGAGCAGACTGCGCGTTCTCCCAGGTCCAGGAGCCTCAGCAAGGTTCCCACGCGCAGTGTGGCCGCGCGCTGTTGCCGGAGCCACCTGCCTGCACCTCTGCGTCCCGGGTGGAGACGCCTGGCTCCCGCGGGCTGGGGCGCTGCCTCCCCGCGGCGGGGCGAGCGCGCGCTGAGTCGCACCATCTTCCAGCCCCCATCGGTCGTGGAGAGTCGGCCCTGGTGAGAGGCGTCACCGTGCCACACGCGCTCAGGACCCAGGACTCGGCTGCCGACACCACCGTCTACCAGACGCTGTTTTCTGTGATGTCTGAGCAAGGGCAGTGCTGAGGCGCCTGTGTCCTCTTCCCAAGACTGCCCGCCGACCGTCACGGCCACCCCGCCGCGCCCGCCGACCGTCACGGCCACCCCACCACAAAGGTGTCTCTTCGTGCAGGGCTGGGTCACCTGCTGCGGGGCCCGGGGGGGGTGGGCATTGGGTCAGCAGGGCAGAGGGAGCAGTGGGTCCGAGTGCAGTGACAGGGTGTGGTGCTCGCCAGCTCCGGATGGTGCCGGGAAGGCGGCTTCTGGGTCCCCTGGGCACCTCGGAAGGGGCACGTCCCTGGAGGGGAGGTAGGAGCCCGCCAAGTGCACGTGCTGCACCTGCCCGCGCTCGGCTCCTGGCCCTGCGCCCTGCGCCTCCGCAGAAGTCCCCGTCACAGTGTCACCGTCCTGCGCTGGACGCGTGGCTGTGCCTTCTCTGCGTGCAGACAGCACAGGCAGCAGCCCCTGGCCCTGGGCAGACACGTCACTGCTGTCCGCTCCGTCATCGCCAGGCGGGGCCCTCCCGGCCTATGAGCTACACCCTGCCCCGGCTCAGCTCACCGTGCTCTGCTGCCCCCCGCACCCCTGCCCCTGGCCAGAGGGCCTGGCCCCGGCCAGGAAAGGACACATGTCCCCTGGCCCTGTGTACTGCTCCTCGCCTCCCGGGCTGGACGCGTGCAGCCACCAGAGCCGTGCTCGCACCGTGGGCCCTGGCCGCGGGGACCGATGGCTCCTGTGTTGTGGCGTAAGCAGGTTCGCTCCCGCGTTGGGGAGGGTGCCTCGGTGAATCTGTGCAGCGTGTGAACCCATGGAGGAGGCATGTGGCACGTTGCCACCACCCCACTGCTTTAGTGAACGGGTGATCACAGGCCAATCACAGCTTCCGTCGCACCGGACGCCGGGGTGGGGGTGGGGGTGTCTGCCGTAGGAACCATGTGTGGGAGACAAACTCCCAGGCTGGAGGGACCAGGGAGGGCGTCTGCGAGCGCAGGGACCACCCTGCCTGTCCGCTCCTCCGACTCCGCGCTGGAGACTGGCAGGCGGGGAAGACCGTGGCTGCCCCCGAGAACGCACCGAGGTGGCCTGGAGACGTCGAGGACGTGGGTGGCCCGAAGGTGGAAGCCTCGGGGTCCTGGTCCCTGATCTTGGTGGGGACACGCCTGCTGTGCCCGCCGGTGCCACAGGCCAGCCCTGGCCCGGCGGGAGGCGCCTGCAGGGCTGACCGGCCCGTGGGGACCGTCATGGAGGCTGGCGTCCCAGCCAGACGAGTCGCTCACCCTGAGCCTCCGCGTCGTCGTCTGTGGAACGCGGAGGACGATGTGACCTTGAGGGGCAGGGTGGAGCCTGGACTTCGGCGCCTGCGCTCGCTCGGCACGTGCCCTGGGCCCCGGGGAGCTCCCGCTGTTATTTATGTCACCGTGTCACACCTGCCCCGCCTGTGTTCACGACGCCCAGACGGGCCTGTGTGTCTCCGATCCCCGGCTCTTTCATTTTGCCACTAGTAGTGCTTCTCGAACTTCACCCTCCTCCTTGGCCGCCCACACGCAGGACCCGTCTGGGTGCTGGGACGGTGGGATGGCAGAGGATGCGCACAGGGGGGGGGGACGAGGGGAAGGCGCTTCTGCAGGAGGGTGACCGCCAGAGGCCGATTCTGGAGTTTGAGGGAGAGAGGGCGTGGGCACCGGAGCAAGTGCCAGGGGCAGGAGCAGAGCTGGGGCCACACCGCGCAGGTTGGGGCGAGGTCCACCGCTCCGGCTACGAGGGGCGCGTGTGCACGGCCTTGTCCGGAGGCCGGGCGGCAGTCCAGCGCCCCTCCGTCCACCCAGGTCGGTCCCTCTGTCCCCCGGTCAGGCCCTCTGTCCTCAGTCAGTCCTTCCGTCACCAGTCAGTCCTCTCTGCCTGAGGGGCAGCAGCGTGGCAGAGGCCAGCGCGGCCGGGCTCGCTGCGTGTCCGTTCTGCGTGGGGTGACGGCAGGCGGTGACGTTTGCCTGCACCGCCGTCCACGTGGGCTCTTGGTGCTCTGGCCGGGTTCCTGGCTTCTGCAGCTCGCTGGACAACGCCAGCTCCTCGTAATTAGTTTTTCTCAGCCATGATATAATCATTACGCTGCCGTAATGAAGATTGAAGGTTTAATAACGGGAAGTGTTACAAATCCCATCTGATCACCCCTAAGTGGATTAGCGGCTCGGCCCGCGTGCCCGGCTGAGGAGATGGGGTGCAGGGTCCAGGCCTGAGGCATGCCCGGTGCAGCTGCGGTCGGTTATTGAGTTTGCTCGGCTGCTAATGGCGTTGTCTGCTCTCAGCCTCGTGTGCTGGGGGCCAGCGGAAGGTCAGCAGGCGCTCCCGCCCGAGGGCCTGCGTGGGGTATGGTGGCTTCACACAGCGATGTGGGGTTCGCTAGCACAGGGCGTGGGGGCCTCCTGCCCACAGGGGTCCTGGCAGGGTCCCCGAGGCCTGTTGAGAAGGGTGAGCGTCCTGTGAGTAACGGTTCTCTCTGGCCCGATGCGGGGCGACCCCAGGCAGGTTAGAGGCACAGCTGCCTCCGCCTGGACCCCGCGCCGGCAGCTCTGATGGCAGGGCAGACGCCCCAGCCCGCGGCCCAGCCCACGGCTGTCCACGTGGGCGTGCACACGTCGGCGCTCCGCAGTTTCCCCACGCTGCTCCTGGAAGCCGCGGGCCGGAGAGCTCTGAGAGACGCTTGTCCACGCGACCCTCCCGTCTCTGCCTGTGTCCGCCGAGGCGGTGGGCGTCTGGTGAAGCGTGCGCCCTCTCTGATGTGCCCTCATGCCTGTCACATGGCAGGGATTCCATCGGTGTTGATGGGAATAAACGCCCCAGGCCTTAGGGGCTGACACTGAAGCTGTTTTGCCTAGGTCGCACCCCGAGGATGCGGACAGGCGGCCCTGGGGGGAGAAGCCAGTGAGTGGCGGACAGCGAGGGAGGGCTGACGGGCCGGCGGTGGGCACGGCAAGGGCCCCGTGACCACGTGGCCCTGGCCCGGACACGCTCACGGCACAGCTCGGCTGACAAGCTGCCTCGGCAAAGTCATGCGCACACAGCTCTCCGTACCCCTGAGAGCACCACACGGGAGCCCCAGGCCACCGTGGAGGGGCCCGTGAGGCGTGGGCTCTGGTGGGTCCCTTGGCCACGACGCTGCACACGGGTGGCCTGAGGGGAACATGCTGTCTCGGTGTCCTGGGAGCCGCCCGGCTTGCAGAGGCGTCGCCGCGGCCCCCGAGGCTTCTCCCGTGTCCACACGTCACCCTGGGCCACGGCCCTGCACTGGCCTCAGTTTGACTTGAGCCTGGGGCTCCAGCATAATCTCAACCCACCACAGAGACTGGGTTAGAAAATTGGACCAGAACGTGAATTCCATGTCTCGCTCTCCTGTCCGATGCAGGGTGTGCTGCTCCCTTTGTGGGTGGCTGGTTCCTGGGTCTCAGATTCAGGTCCAGGTGGAGCCGCCCATGCAGGTGGCTTCAGCTCCAGGCCACAGGCCCCGCCCCAGCCCTGGCTTCTGCAGACGCCGGGCCCCCGCGTCCGTGCGGCTGGAGGACACCGAGACGTTGGAGGAAGAAGGGCTTCTTGTGGGGGTTGGTGGCCCTGGGGTCTGCAGTGAGGACAGCCAGGCCGTGAGCAGTGGCGGCTTGTCCGTCCTGACCTTGCACCTGGGCGGGTCCTGGTGACCGGCAGTTACAAGGCACAGGTGGTAGCAGCAGGTGCGTCGCTTCCTGGGGACGAGGGCGTGACTATGAGCAGGGCTGGCTGGGGGCTGCCCGTGGCCCTGCGCACAGGCGAGCGCGACCCTCCGCCCGGGCACCCCCTCTGCGGCGGGCCCCGTGGACGGCACCTGTGGCGGGTGATGGCCCGGCATTGCGGGGTCTATGCAGACGGTGGACGTCTTAGCTGCGAGTCCTGGGGACCCGTCCTGCCCCGTCAGAACCTGCCCGACACCCCGCCTGAGAGGGCGAGTGTGCATCGTCCAGCGCGCCACAGCGGGGGGCCCTCGTCCTTCTCCTTCAGGGTCTGCACCTCCCGCCTGGGCGTGCGTGTCTCGGGGGGTTCTTCCTCTGTTAACACAGAATCCAGAGGTCCCGTGGGGGGGAGGGGGAGGGTCCCGCACAAGCATCACACTGTGCAGCGTGCCGGCTCCGCACCAGGGCAGCGCGGCCCTCCCTCCGAACCCAGCGAGTTTCTGTGTTCGGGGCCCGGCCCGCAGGCCACGTGCGCCTGCGGGGGCCCCGCCCTCCCTTGTGGGACCAGCCCCCCCAGCAGCTCATGGTGACCAGCTCCCCCCACTGCCAGCAGCTCACGGGGACCAGCTGCCCCTGCCCAGCGGCTCACAGGGACCAGCCCCCCCCCAGCAGCTCATGGTGACCAGCCGCCCGCCCAGCGGCTCACAGGGACCAGCCCCCCAGCAGCTCACGGTGACCAGCCGCCCCGCCCAGCGGCTCACGGGGACCTCTCCAGGTCTGAGGGTCTGAGGTGATGAGTTGCAATGATGCTGCCAGTGTCCTAGGCGAGGTTTTGCTGTCATTTGTCACCAGCTCTCCGAGACGCGTTGGCCCTGAGTGTCTTACCTGTCATTGTTGCTAGTTGCCTTTTTCTGGTGCCCACAGACCTGCGGCCCCCTACTTGTCTCGCTGGCCCCTCTCCCTTATCCTGCTGTCTTGCCCTCCCCGGGGACGACCGTGTGGGGACGGGAGCTGTGCTGGCCGGGTCAGACAGGACGCGTGTGCCGGTAAGCAGCGCCTGGGCTGCCGTGCTTCCCTCGCACGGGGCCGCCCTGCGGCGGGCTCCCGCAGGGCTGGCGTTGGCCCAGACCAGCCTGGGCGGAGGCCCTGGCCGCCCCTCCTCCCTGTCTGCTGGACAGAATCTCAGCATCCAGCGCACCTGGCTGGGCTGGCGGTCCACAGAAGGCGGTCTTTAGAGTTCGTTTCTGAGTCATCCTGCTGTGGAGACGAGTCCCAAAGCCGTCTTCCGCTCGTTCCTTGATGTGGAACTCAGCATCGGACGGTCAGAACTTGCTCAGACCTCCAGGGTGAGTTTGCAGAGAAAGGTGAACAGATCTACCCAGTGACCGGGCTCAGATGCGGCTGTTGACCGAGACGCCGTCGACCCGTGTGGCGGAGCAGCCGCCAGGTGTAGGGGGCGCGGTCCCGCACTGAGCTCGCCATCTCACTGGGACCAGCATCGCAGCGCAAAGTCCTTTGTCGGGTGCTAAACACACGCCCCTGGGGCGGGGCGGTCCGGGCGCCCCGTCGCTGTGCGGCCAGTGAGAGCATGGTGCTGGCACACGATGGGTGTCCAGTAAACCCACGCTGGCCGTAAAACTTCAGGAAAGCACACAATTTGGAGGAAAATTACTTTAACTGGAATAAGGTTTCAGAAATGTCGGCACAGAGGGCCGTTCACAGGGCTCCCCTCCCCGTCAGGAAACTCGTTTGGGTTTGTTCGAGGCCCTGGGGCTCAGAGGTGCCGTCTTGGGAGGAGGCTGGCCCGCAAGCGGCCGTGCGTCCTGTTCACCGGCAGCTTGTCCCTGCACAGAGAAGGGATGGGTACGCGTGTGCTCCGAATGGGAAAACACGCCTTTCATTTAAAATGTCTACATAATGCAGATGGTTTTAAAAACGCGATTTTTTTTTTTTTTTTTTTTTTTTGCCAGTAGAGTTTATTTCGTTTTACCTGTGCCAGGTCTTCAGTCAGCACAGGTGTCAGCCCCTGTTGCATCTTGAGAGCCCAAGGCTGGCTGGTTCACGCAGGACTCGGTCAGGCAAAGCCAAAACGGGAGGCACTCAGAAGTCAGGGGGCATGAGGGGATGCGTGCCACCTCCAGGCCACCCCTACCGGACCCTGAGTGCTCCCCGAGTGGAGGGTATGCCCAATACCAAGGCACACACATTCACGTGCGCACACACACACATATGCATGTGTGCACACACACACACATATACACATGTGCATAAACATGCACACATTCACATGCAGAAACATGCATGCACATACGTGCATATGCACACTCACACGCAGAACCACTCACACACTTGCTCTCACAGATCTGTCTCTAGCACCATCCAGAAAAGCAGACTGTCTCCTCACCGCCGAGGCTCTGGTGTTCAGTGTGCTCCCCACATTGTTACCCATCTTTTCTAACACAGCGTCCACGCCCCCAGTCCGTGGCTGCCAGGCCCCGGGCACACAGCGGCGAGGGCAGCGGCGGGGAGGGAGCGAAGCTCCATCTGCACCTGCAGCCGCCCCCAGCACGGCATCGCAGCCTCGGCTCCGCCTCAGGTCGTCAGGCGTCAGATGCTCACGGGAGCACCCGTCCTGGTGCCACACAGGTTTGGGGACCGCTGCTCTCGGGCTCAGAAGAAAGGGTGGGATTTTTGCTGGGTTTGTGCTCCCTCTGCTGGCTCCGTAATTAACGCATGACTAATCCCTGTAACTGCACTGCTGTCAGCAGGTGTTTTTGAGCATGGGACTGGAATTGCCCAAGTCAGCATGTTCCGCTCAGACGTCACCAGGAAGATCAGCAGGCAGTCGGTGCGGGGCGGCCGGCCTAGTGAAGAAAGTGACGAAAATAAACGTTCATTTTGACTTCTCTGAATCTGTTTGAAAAACCTAAATACGCTTTCATGCTTTGATTTGCTTGGTGCTAGAGAAGATGACCTGTCATTGTTTAAACTGGCTTATCACATCCTGCCTTCTCCGAGGAGCAGATTTATCCTAACACCTGTTTTTTAGGTGAGAAGGCGGAAGCTCGGAAGTCAGGCAGCTTGCTGCCGAGAGCCTCCCCGGGCCGGGGCAGGTGTCCTGCGTCTGTGGGTCTGAAGCGCTTCCTGTGCCAGCGCAGGGCGGTGACACAGAACTGCCTCGTGTCACCATGGGGTGTCACTGCGCGGTCACCAGGGCTGAGGCCGAACCCCGGCTCTTACGGCATTTACGGCGTGTTCTGAGCCAGTTGCTTCGACCTCACTGTGCTGGTCTGCAACCTGGGAAGGACATTCTGGGCGAGGGGGGGGGCCGGGCTTTACCCCGCCCCCCTCCCGTGAGGACCCAGCAGAACCCTGCGTGGCCCGGCGGAGGGGGCTGGGGACGCCTCTGGTGGTCACTCAGTGATCTCTTCCCCCTTATTGTGCAAATGTGGGTGGGACCCCCGTACACATGACGGGGACACGGAGGCGTGCGGCCCTGGGGGAAATCCGCCAGCACCCCGAGAGGAGGCGCCAGGCACGTTCTCGGGGTGGGAGTGGCGAAGCGAAGGGGCCGGACCCGGCTGGCGGGCATCTCAGAGATGAGGTCTGGGGAGGCGGGCATCACATGCCCCACCCCCTTCCCGTGCACATCCCCCCGCACGCGGCCCCCCCAACCTGTGCACGTGGCCCCTCACCCGTGCACGCGCTGCCCAGGCTCCCGCTTACGCTGACGCCTCTGCTTCCCGGTCAGTGCCGGCCATGGCCAACGTCGCTCTTGGCCCATGAGGCCCTTGGCGTGCACAGACAGGCCCCTCCCCCAGCTCTGATACGACGCGGATGAATTCACATAGCGGCCTGGCCAAGCAAACACGAAAGGCGGGTCCCACGTCAGGATTCAGGCCGACCGCCAGGGCCAGGCGGGCGGCTCCCGGGCTGGCCGCGTCCACCCTGCCCGTGACTTTACGAGGGAGAGTCTGTTGGAGACACAGGACGTTGCCACGTGTCGCCTGGCCCGGGGTCGGGGCCGTTGCTGGGGGCTCGGATGGGGTGGGGAGTGGCGCTGGAGGGGAGGGGGTCACCACCGTCCCCGCTGTCTTTGGGACTCTGAACGTCCAGTCTCGGGGTGCGGCTGAGACCCCTGTGTTCGTGTTCTGCCCAGAGCCACTGGCAGCTTCACGCACAGGCGGCGTGGCCCTCACGTTCTCTGTGTTCATTGCCCCTGCAGGTGATGGGTTCCTGCCACTCAGCTCCGACTCCCCGGACACAGCCTGGGGGTGCCTCTAGGGCCTTGGGGCCATGTGTGACACGGGCTCTGTGTGACACAGGCTGGTGCGTGACGCGGGCCATGTGTGACACAGGCTGGTGTGATGTGGGCTGGTGTGACGCAGGCCGTGTGCGACGTGGGCTGTGTGTGACGCGGGCAAGTCAGCAGGATGAGGTTGGTGGTGCCCTCAGGGCACAGTGGATGACCAGGCCTGCAGAGGCCACCCGGTGTCAGCAGGCTGCTATTGTTTTGAGGAGGGGAGGGCGGCCTCCCCCAAGCCCCCGTCTGGGGAAGGAAAAGCCCCTGCTACGGGGCTTGGGCCAGGAGGCAGAGGCTCAGCCCTCCAGGAGCCAATTCCGACTGTCACTGGCGAGCTGGAGCAGGCAGGGAGTGGGTGACGCAGGCGAGGCAGGACTGCGGGGCCCCGAGTGCGCAGCCAGGAGGGCGAGGCAGACAAGCAGGCTGGCCTGGCATGTTAAAGGCGGGGCTGAGCAGAAAAGGTGCTGATGTTGCACCCCCCTGTGCCCGGGCCCCCTTCCTCCTGAAGTTAGGAAGCTCCCTGCAGTGGCCAGATGCCTGTGAAGAGTCAAATAAGATAGTGTATTTATTTCATTAAAATAAACTTATTCTGTTTTTAGAATTTGTAGATTATGTCCAATATCTTTTCAATGTTTTCATAATTAAGATGCTAGCAGTTCAATTATTTTAAAGGTCTCTACAAAGCCACCCTTGGTCTGCAGACACCCTGGTGGCAGGTCCGCAGACTCTGAGTGACAGGGGACCATCGGTGGCAGTGCACACGGCAGGGGTGGTAGGCCACGGGGGCGGCAGCCCGCGGACCACGTGGGTTGGTCAGCGAAGCTGTGAAATGAGGCCTAGTGTCCGGTGCCTGAGTCTGGCCGCTTCCTTGTGATGCAGCAACTTGCCCCAGCACAGCTCCCAGCGGTGACAGGGACACTGCCATGCCCTCGTTCGTCCTGGCACAGAAGTTGTGGTTCCAGAGCACCACCTCCTGGGCTCTCGCGATACCCCCCTCCCTTCCCCCCCTCCCGCCCTCCGCACAACGCTGCCTGCCCATGGGTGGGTCTCCTGAGAGGTGTCGGGGTGCAGGCCCAGAAGCATGTCAGAGGGGTGACAGCCCTGGCACGGACGGTGTCCTCTCGCTTGGTCGAGCTCGTGACAGCAGACTGTTGTGACTTCGATTTTTCCCTGCCCTGGGGCTCTGCACATCAGACCAGAAGCCGAAGTGTGGGTGGTGCCTGTGATGTAGCTAGTGCTGTGCCCCTGCGAATCAGGGGCGCGGGATCAGCACAGACACTGGCAGGGCAAGACAAGTAAGGTCCCGGCCCTTATCCCGCCCCCTGCCCGCCTCCTGCCCCCGCCTCTGCCCCGCCCCCACCCCTCGCCCGCCTCCAGCCGCCCCCGCCTCCTGTCCCGCTCCCTGTCCGCCTCCTGCCGCCCCCGCCTCCTGCCGCCCACCCTCTGCCCCGCTCCGCCCCTCCAACCCCCCCCACCTCCAGCCCCGCCCCGCCCCCTGCCCACCTCCTGCCCCGCCCCCTCCACCCTGCCTCCTGCCCCTTCCCAGCCCTCCCCGGGGACGTCCACCCCGTTTCCCAGAGAACCTCCCCTGGAGAGTGAGTACAGCACCCGCCAGAGCCTTTTTCTCCCCCGCCTCGTCGTGGCCGTGTCTGCGCGTCCTCTGCTGCTCCTCACACGGAGGAGCGGGCCCAGGCCGCGGCTTGACGAGCGTGTGCAGGCGCCACGCACACGACCCGTCGGGCTGCCGGGCCGTGGAGCCCAACTCGCAGCGTTGTTTTTCCTCTCAAGTCCCTTCATGGCTCTTCCCTTCCAGGGACTGACCTAGCTTTCTCATGCTCCTTTGTCCGTCTGGGACAGGAGTGGCGAGGAGCCTGTGGCTCAGTCCCGGGCTGCGGGGGGCCAGCTGCTGTAGGACGGGTCCCTAACCCCAGTCCAGCCGAGAATGGGAGACAGAAGCCGCGTTTCCCAGCCCTGCGTGTGGCTGCAGTCCAGGCCGACAGCCACCCAGGAGAATGCAGAGTGACCGCAGACCGGGACCCCCAGTCCAGCGGACACGCCGCCCCACACTCGCCTCACACGCGCGGCATGCCGGCCTCTGCCCCCCTGGGCCATGCTGTCAAACGTCACTTCTCGCCACACTCAGCTGCCTCAGGGCCCCGTCCCGTGGGCTCCCCCGCCCTGCCCTGGCTCCCGCTCCAGGCGGAGACTGGACACGCGGCTCTGGCCTGCGTGAGTCCACATTTCCTCCGCCTCACAACGTCCAGCACCACAGCTGCCCCAGGTCGTAGCACCCTCAGCAAACCCAGGAGCAGGGTCCAGGGAGCTCCGTGTGTCACAAGCACCCCCCTGGGGTCATGGGAGCAAGGCCCTGGCTCTGCGCTTGGGTCCCCTGCCCTGTGCAGTCCAGCCCCCTCTCCCGGGAGAGGCTGCAAGCTCCCCAAGCCTAGGGACGGGGCTCTGCGGTGTTTCTGTCCCCTTGCTGTGCCACGTGTAGACAGATGCTCAGCAGGTACCTGCTTGTTGACCGATCTCAGTCACAGAAGCCGTTTGTTGGCTAGGGGCTCTGTCTTCAGGAGCCAGCCAGCAGCTTTCCTCTGAGAAGGAGAACTAGTCACACTCACCATCTGTCCCAAGCGCTTAGCGTGACGTGTGCTGGCTTGAATCAGACACACGGGAAGACAGACCAGCAGACCACAAGGAGCTGGCGCAGTGCAGGAGAGGCTCAGCGAGTGAGGAGCCCGGGGCAACTGAGCACAGGGCCACACAGGCGAGGCCAGGGCGAAGCTGGGGTTCTGTCCACACAGATGGTCACTCCAACCACGTGGGCGTCGCGGGCCCACGAGGGGCGGGGGTCACCCCTTTACATCCCAAAATCCTCACGATGTTTTTCTAGTGACTTGTCACACTCAGCAAATGATAACAGTTCCCCGTTGACACTCAGGATCAAGTTTCCTTTTAAAACCGTCTCTTCAAATAAAACCCAGTGACCTACTGTAAAGAAAAGCCTCAGGCGTGTGGTCTTAGGGCCACACTTCAGAAACCCCTGCGTCCCCTGTGACTGGGAGCTGGGACCCTACGTGGAAGCCGCTGCAGGAGTGGCCCAGGCCGAGGCCCTGGGCTGCGGGCCTGTGGGTGTGTGACGGTGGGGGCCGTCTGTGAGCTGCAGTCAGGGAATCCTGGGTTTTCTCTGTCACTGAACAATAATGTCTGGCTCGGAAGGCGACCCACAGGCGGTGTGACTCCCAGGTGACAGGTCTAACCAGGCTTCATTTCCACCATGTGGCACTGATGCCTGGCTGCTTTTCTCCCACCTCCCAGGGCTTCTTCCTTTTGTGCCCTAACATTAACCAGCACCACAGGGACCCGGGAGCCGAGGAGGGAAGTGGGGACACCCATCTCAAGGGGCCCTGACTGTACCAGCTCGTTCGGCCCCGGGGGCCAGATCACAGGAATACAGCCAAGTTTCAAAAAAGTCCCCACACAGTCCAGGGCAAGTCCCCTAGGCCCTGAATGAGCACCTTGCCTGGCACCCTGAGGGCGCTGCCTGGTCTCTCCTGCCAGCTGTGGTGTCTCTTGCCCCTCCCCAAGCACCCTGAGCTGAGGGCACACCCCCCGTTGTGTGATGTTCCGTTGTCCCCCGTCTGTGGTTGTTGGTGTTTCTCCGAATCCACGATGACAGGTCAGTCCCCTTTCTGCGTGTCCCTCAGCCCCAGATCTGAACCTCTCCTGGCTGCCACCTGCTGTCCCAGCTCAGCCACCCGGGACTTTGCAGGGTGCGCCCAGCCTGTCTCAAGTCCCAGAACCCTGGACCGACACCTCCGGCCACCTCCCTCCCCCTGTCTCTGTGCTCACGTGTCTGTCTGTCACGTGTCCGTCTGTCACGTGTCCCTTGCTTCTATCTCCTGCCTGGACTGCAGGCCTCAACTCTCCTTTCCTGCTGTCAGGTGAGGCCACAGCCAGTGCTTGGAGCTGACCACGAGGTTCTTGGCTGGACGTACCCTCCAGGGCCTCCAGGAGCCTGGCTGGAGTCACAGAGTCACAACCCACCACCCTGCACTGTTCAGACGGAAGCCTTGGCTGCCTCTGTCACGTGCTCATGGGCAGACATGATGGGGTGAGACGCCATGTCCCCCAGGCTCGGCAGGGATGCTGGGACAGGCTGCCGGGCGGCTGCAATGTGAGATGGGAGGTGAGTTGTAGGACGAGGCAGGAGCACGCTGCAGAGTCAGCGGGCCCGTTACCTACGGGTCGCGTGTGGCCAGGGTCCCCCATGAGGAGCCAGCTTTAAAGCCTGCTTCTGCACCAGCATTCCCGGTGAAGACATGAGCTCCTAGGAGACAGATGGCTACCCAGCATCGCACCTGGTGTGAGTCAGGTGTGGATTGTGACCTCACCTCGTCCACAGCTGGCCGTGTGCTCCTGGGTGAATCTCTTTGCCTGCTGCCCTCGAGTCCCTTCCTGCACAACAGGGGACAGGGTTCTGAGTGTCAGAACCCTGCTCTGCTAGGTCTGGGACACTGGTTGGCAAGTGCAGCCCATGGGGCTGTCAGAGACCTGGCCCCCCGCAGCCTGGGGCACCCACACTGCGGGGCTTCAGCTCCCAACCCTCGCGTCGCCATTGCGACCAGCCTGAGCCCACATCAGTTCCACGAGGACTCACACCAGCCTTGCGAGGCGGGAGAAGGCGTGTGGACCTTCTTATGTGCCATCTAAAGTCTTTTAAAATAAAGATACAATCCACATACTAAAAAATTTACTCCTTTAAAGTGTTCACTTCAGTGGTGTTTAGTATATTCACACAGTATTTCATTCAAATGGACTCATCCAATATGTGGCTTCGGGAGTGGCTTTTTCATTTATCACAAATGTTTTTAAAGTTTATCCAGGTCATGGCATCTATCAGCACTTCAGTCTTTTTTGATGGTTGAATAATATACATTGTATAGATATGCCACATTTTGTTTACCAATTCATCAGTTGATGAATATTTGGGTTATTGCTACTTTTTTTGGCTATTATAATGAATCTGCTGTGAGTTCTATGATCATTATTGTGCGTGTATTTGTGTGGATATGTTTTTAGTTCTCAAGTATATAATTAGGAGTGGAAATATTGGGTTATATGGAAACTCTATATTTAATTTTATTAAGAAACTACCAAACTATTTCTCAATGTGACCATGTATAATCCTTCGAAAAGAATCGTTCGGTTCCCCGCCCGTGCAGGCGGTGGGCTTAGCAGTCAGTGGGCAGCACACGCAGCCGCAGACGTGTGGGGACCTGGCCGCAGGGTCCCTGTGAAACCGTCAACAGCACTCTTCCTCTCAAAATTTTTTTTAGTTTTGGAAACAAGTATTTTCCATAACTTATTTGTGACTGTGTGATGTTTTGTAATATATACTTTAGGTGTATTAACGAATATAATGAAGTTTCTGATTATTTCCAACACAGTAACTTGGTAGATGTAGTCCACATAAACAGCACCCCATGGGGCTCCCCGTGATTTTTTGAGTGTGAAGGGTTCCTCGGACCAGAAGTTTGAGAAGCACTGCTCTGAAGCAGGCAGGTGGGCAGAGGTTGAATGACAGGGTGAGCATCACCGCCCCCCCACCCCACCCCACGCCCGTGCACGTGGCTGGGCCCCTTTCTGTGGCCACCGGGAAAAGGACAGAGAGCGGCTGCTGTGACACCCAAAACTTCAGGAAGTAAAACCCGGAAAGCGGGGACTTTGGAGGGGAACCGCGGTGATTCCTTGGTGGGGATACGGGCTCGCGTTTCCATCTGCGAGGCTGGGCCTTCGCGCTGTGATCTGAGCGTGGGCGGCTGGGCAGCAGCTGCTGGTTCCGCAGCAGACGGGTGACCGCGACACTGTCCCAGGCTGGACCGGGGACATCCAGGCCCCGCCTTGCCGGGGACTCTGGGGTTCTCACAGAGGACACAGCGGGACTAGCTCGTGGGAAGAGTGGGGTGAGTGGCAGCGCCGTTCTCAGGCCTGGGACCATGGCTAACGAGGGCCCGGGCCGGGTCCCAGCGAGTGGGCGGAGACCGTGAGTGCCCCGTGTGGCTGGCCGCGCGGGTGAGGGTGGGGACCTGGGGCGCAGAGGTCCACGGCAGAACTGGTTTTCCGGGGTCTGACTTCACTCACTCTGGTGCCAGGGGAAGTCCTTGGAGGGGCGAGAGGCTTCGGTGTTGGGGGGACTGGGCCGGGTCAGTGGGGGGGGGGGCGAGGCGGGGCCTGGGGGCGGGCGGTAGTGAGGTCATCAAGCGGCAGGCGGGGCGCAGCTTCGGGCCCCAGCAGGGAGCTGCACTGAGCGCTTGACTGAAGAAAGGTGCCTGTGCGCTTTCAGGCAGTGGGGTGATCGTTTATCCATAAAAAAGTGTTATTAAAGGGGAGACTGACTCAGTGGGACACGGGCTGGCAGGAAGAGGCGCAGCGCCGCGAGGACCGGGCTCCGAGCACTGTGCCTGCTCCCCGCCTTCCCCACCCGGACGCGGCCCCTGCCCCAGGGGCCCAGGCGGCCTGGGGCCAGCGCAGTGCGTGGCGCCAGGGGCGTGAGGCGTGGTCACCCATGATGTGGGGACGCCGGCCCTGGGCGGCCCTCACAAGACTGTAGCTCACGGTTAGATGTTTATGTTGTATCCACACGTGCAGGATTCTTCCTGCAACTCAGAAAAGCACTAAATGTTACGCGGGCATTATTCAAAACATGTCCGTCCCATAAAACTCGTTTGTACGACATCATTATCTGCAGCATTGAGTACGTTTTATATCATCAGAAATTTTACAATATATCACAAAATGAATCTCGACTTAGCTTAAATGCATTAGGGATGATCCTGGGATGATCCTGAGAGACCTTGCTAAAGATGCAGTCGTTTTTATTTGTAACTACCAGAAAATGGCTTGCAAAATTGAGTGTCTTTTATTATTCCCTGCCACTGGAGCATTTGCTTGTTAATTAGAGGGATTTCAGCTGTCATCCTTGGCAGTTATAGCTCCTGTATCGTCGCATTATGAATAGTCAATGAGAGCCGATTAATATGCATGAGCAGCGGTATATAAGGCGATGGAGCGGGACCCTGCAGCCCAGGCGGCGGAGGGAGCTGAGCGTGCGGTCTGTGCCGGGGGCGCGCGCGCGGGCGGGAGCGAGCGTGGCGCGGACGGTCGCCTGCGCCGCGGGAGCCGGCGGTGTGCGGCGCGCGCACCGAGGGGTTCCCGCGGTGCTGCGGCCGAGCCTTCGGCGCGTCCCCAAACATGGGCTGCAGCCTGTGCAGCCTGCAGAAGCGGGAGGAGCACTACAGGCTGCTCTATGAAGTGCGCCAGGTAAGTGTGCGTCTGTCCGCGGCCAGCATCGCCGCGCTCACCTGGCGGAGCGGAGCGGAACTTGGGAGCGGGCTGTGCGCGGGTTGTGGCTTCTCCGTGGTTCTCCGCTCCGTCTCTCCCATCCCCCTGCCCCCCTCCCACGCAGTGGTGGCCCTTGGGTGCCTGTGTTTGACTATTGAAACAGGTGGCAAGCAGACATGTCACAGGCGCCTTACGACTGACCGCTCTCCGGAGTGTCGGCCGGTGCCCGCTGGGTTTCGTCGCTGCTTGGCAGCAGCTCCCGGCGCTGTGCGCGGGGCCCTCGCGTCGCCTGCAGACTCGGGTCCCGGCCGCAGGAGCGGAGCGGGGGCGCGCTCGGTCAGGCTCCGCGCGGCCGTGTCCGCACCTCTCTCCGAGGGCAGGGCTGATCTCGGGGCGGTCTCCGAGCAGGAGTCGTTACCAACAGCACGAAATCCAGTCGAGATAAACGGGACATTTAAAGTGTACCCAGTGACTTATCCGGACGTTTGTGTTTCTTTAACATACTCAAGTGTCGGCCTAAGCCAGGAGGATTTGATACTATCGTAACCTAACTTGGCAGTTCCGGTTTTCCCCTTAAATCATTCTAACGCCTTCAATTTTCTAAAGTCATCAAAGATTATCCGTTAAAGAAGTTTTTTTTTTTAAACAGAACATTAGGATAAGGTTGTTACAGTGAAAATAAGATTCTTGTTTCTTAATTCATCACAATAAATGGTGTATTAATATATTCTTTAAAAAGCCAGACATAGATTTTTAAAAGATTTGATTAGCCTCCAACTGGATGTCACTTTCGCACACGCACCACCAGAGGGCTCGGAGCACTGAAAAGACAGACACGGTGAGGGTGAGCCGCTGGCTCCGGATAGTGTCCTGGGTGGGCGAAGGGTGTGTGTGCATGCGTGTGTGCGTGGACCCTTTCCACACTGGGGCACAGAGGGGGCCGCCATTCGGGGCCTGTGACCTCCACCATGTGTGCAGAGGTGCATCTCTTACAAAAAATGAGACTCTTAAATAAGTTTTGGAAGGACCCTGCGTGCTCAGGACCCTGGCTGACTCCCGTCTTCCTCAGAGCAGACTGGACACATGGGAGACCTGGCCCCGGCCCTGTGGATTGTAAGGTCAGGCCGCAACCCTAAACCTGCCAGGTTGTCACACGCAGTGAGCAGGGAGCCCGGTCTCACTTGGAAGTGTTGTGGGCAGAGCAGAACCATCACCACTGTGGTCCAGACGCTTGCCAGATTAACGCAATGCATGGAACACAGTTACAGTAACTCACTGCTTTTTTTCCTTTTAACCATCGATGCCCCAAATATTTTGTGGCAGCTGTTGTGGTAGATGCATTGATCCCACCGGCACCCTGCCACCCGCCCGCCAGCCCTGCCACCCCCCGCCCGCAGGTCTGTTAGCCAGCGCTTTGTTCATCTTTGTTATCTGGGCTCCCCCACCCCGCAGCCCCACATCCAGAGAGCGTCTGGGTTCTGTTTGTTTTGTTTCTCACTCGGTGAATTTATGTGGAAATACTTCTGGCCAAAGCGTCATGCAGTAAATTGCTGATAAATGACTTGCATCTGGAACACACTCCGTCAGCAGTGTAGGAAGCCATGCTGATTTGTTTTCAGGAAACTTGAACTTCTCTTCGGGTCTGTTACCCTTGTGCCAACTAAGTGAAGTCCCCCTTCTATTGTTTGGGAGTCCTGAACCGCAGCATCAAAGAATTCACAACACACTTGCAGGAATTAATAATTGCATTCCCGTGTTTATCATGCAAAGCCTTATTAGAGCAGAGAAATTAACATCTCCATGAATGACAGCTCCAGTGTGTGTGGCCGCAGCGCAGAGAGACCTTGTCGCCTCGGCTCAGACTTGGCCCTTCTGTCACCCGGGGGGGCATTCAGAGAGCTGCTCCCCGCCAGGGCCGTGGGCAAGCTGCCTGCAGCCTCCCTGGGGGGCTGCCGTGAGTGTGATGGTGAGGACGGAGGCTTTGCCTCGTCTCCCGCGTGCCCTGTCGTGCCTTCGTTCGCCTGGTCCTCGGGGGCGGTGCAGATGTGCACACCATCCGAGGCTGTGGCTCGTGCGGAAGGCTGTGCCAGCGGTTTGAGAGGTCGCAGCCCTTCCCCGGAGAGGCAAGATCAGCCTCCTGCCGTCCCTGGGGGTGCGGTCCGCTGAGGTACAGCATGCGTGCTTCGCAGTGACTAGGGCTGTCAGAGATTTCACGTTTACGTGTGCTTGCTTCGCGCTTTGGGAAGCTTCAGCCTGTCCTGGGTGATCTTGGCACTCGGAACCACTGTCAGGGTGAAGAGACGGAGACTAGGAGCGGAGGTGCTTCCGGCCGACCTGTCGGGGGCAGGCCGTCTCAGGTCGCATGTCCCGGGTGGCACGGCTCTTGGCTGCAGCTGGATTCCGGCTGAAGCTGGTTGCCCGGTTATGGGGGCAGGAGGGGAGGACGTGGTCGCGGGGACAGCGACATCTGGGCCGTTGGCTTGGAGCCAGAACTCCCGAGCAGCCGGGGCCGCCGGCCTGCCCGGCCGAGCCCTCCCAGCAGCAGGGAGGCAGCTAACAGCAAGGGCCCGTGCGTGGGGCCAGGGCCACATCTGTGTGGTGGCCCAGTCTCTTGAGGAGTCACTTCCCTCAGTGTCCTGGCGCCTCCGTGGGCCGGATGCAGGCCCGTGCGTGCAGATGCTGCTTGGCGCCTGAGAGTACCTGGGCCCGCTACAAGCGCTGGGCCTCTGGTCCCCATGCCGCGGAGAGGGGCAGGTCAGGAGAAGCGAGGTCCCCAGGGGTCCCCGTTAACCTGCAGACAACTTTGAGAAAGCGCGTGTTCTCACACCTCAGTGACAGAAAATATCGTGTAAGAGTAATTTGTCTTTTTTGATGTCACTTGATGTGGTTTTGAAAAGCATAATCTTTCCCCAGTGACCGTGACTTGGGAGAAAACTGATGTATGCCTTTTGACCCTTTCTATGGCAATCTACTGGCCCAAGGGCAGAAAAACCAGATTTCTATAGCAAATGCTGGTCTGAATGGAGTTTAAGGAGCGGCCTGAAGCCCACTGCACACAGTCCCCTTTCCACGTTCAGTGAGCCGCAGGCGGTGCCAGGGCCGACGACTGAGCACAGAGCAGCCGAAGTCTGGGAGAGTCAGTGGCTTGCGGAGCGGTTCATCGTGGACGGGTTGATGCCGCTAACTCGGAGCGCAAGCTTGACCCGTGTGGCAGTGCTTGAACCTGGTTCAGTTTCCTCGCGACACCAGTGTTTGTTTAAGCAACCTGTAATTCTGAAAGCTTTGCTTTAGAAGCGGCTTTACACCTGAGTTAGTTTAGGCAAAGCAGGTGTGGGAAAGAGAGCCCGCCTCCCGCCGCACCCCTCATGGACGAGCCCAGCCCCGTCTGGCTGGGAGGTCACTGCCTTCAGTGTGGGCGCTGAGCTGTCACCAGCGCACGTGGTTGGTCGAACAGCTTGGATGTTGTCTGTGTTTGTCGGGGTCGGGGTGAGAAGAGAAACGGGTGCTGGTTAGGAACTGGTAGGACCGGCTGTGGATGACGGGACTGCCGTGGGACTGAGTAAGTGCGGCTGGAGAACCAAGGGGACATGGGACGTTTATCGTTCATTCGTTCAGCGTACGTGTCACCCGTGCTCATCAGTGTCCTGTGCCCTTAGAATAAAAGGAGCCACTTGCCTGGGGCCAACAGGGACTGACCTGGCTGCACCCACCTCTCCCCCAGCCAAAGGCCCCACCCTGCCCACCGCCGGACCCCACAGGGCCTGTCAGCACCCCGAGCCCTCCCTCCCTCTCCGGAGGCCGGCCGTCACCCTCCGCCTGCATGTCATTCCCAGTGTGTCCTTGAAGCCTCTGTAAATGTTCCCGTCCTAGTGACCTTCCCGACCGCAGCCGGTCCCCAGCCCCAACCACACGGACCGCTCCATGAGCAGGCTGCTGCTTTCCTAGCATTTACCGCAGCCCTTGCGCTTACTAACTTGCATATCGTTTGTCCCCCAGGAAGGTGACAGCTCTGGGAAGCTGGGGGCTTTGCCTTCTCTGTGGCACCCCAGGTCCTGTCACGTGACCAGTAACTAACTGCTCAGGGCCTGTCTGCCAAACCAGCCTGTGCATGAGGGGCATATCGACTGGGCCCACTTTGGTCTTGGAGGTTTGGATGATGAGAGAGTCGGTGTCCCAGATTCTGATGGCTTCCGTGGGCAGCTGCATGGCACCACGAAGCAGGGGTCTGGAGGCACGGGGAGGACTGACTGCCTCTCACTGCGTTCCTGTCACCCAGCTGCCGAGGCAGGCACAGGGAACATTTGAAACGGGTGGCGTGGCTCTCACAGGTGACGCCCTTGTGTTCGGTACTAACGCAGGGCGAGGCCATGGCTGAGGCGCGGGGGTGCTGCCAGCAGGGACGCAGGCCAGAGCCGCAGCAGCCAGCGTGGGGTCCGGGGACGTGGTGTGCGCTAGTGGCGTCACCTCAGGGGCGGGCAGTGACACAGAATGGCAGAAGCTGCACCGAGGAAGTCGGGCGTGAGTCTGTGGACTCCGGGCGCCCGGCCTTCCTCTCTCCTCGCTAAGGGCGCTGCCCTGAGGGCTGCTGGCGCACGCGGGTGCCTCTGAGTCAGCCGTCCTCCGAGGGAGGCCCTGGGCCTGCAGCATTCCCGTCACCTGCGAGTGTGTCCAGTGCAGACGCCCCAGCCCGCCGCAGACGACGGAGCCCGGGCCACGGGCCAGCGGTCTGCCGCACGCGGCCTCCGGTGAGTGTGGGTGCCTTTGTTCAAGAGCCTCTGTTCTAAGCTAAACCAAAAACACCAGCAAAGCCAGGGCTCTCAGGCCTGCCCCGCTTCCCGGAAGGCTTTCGGAGGCTCCTTCAATGTGCGGCAGCACCGCAACCCATGTCCCCATGTCCCCGACACTTAAATGCGTGCAGATCACAATCCAGCCACCTGTGGGATAATAGCGAAAACGTACCTTGCATTGCTTAAGCAGAGCTTTTATCAAGTAAATGGTTCTGTAATGTCTAGTTTGCAGGTGGAAAATTGAAAGTTAGTGAAGCTTTGTCTGTGAAAGATATACACACGCGTGTGTACACATGTACATAGGCACACACGTGTGTTACGTGTCTGCGTACGTGTGTACTTATCTTTCATAGATGAGACCCACAAACCTTCAGTTTGTTCCAATCCCTGTTCTTTTCGGAATCACCTCAGGCTCTAAGATTCCCCCAAGTCCCACTAAGCCACCCCAGCCTGTGAGCACTGGCTTCCCAGCTGAGAACCCTAATGGGGAGTGCAGTCATGGGGAGGGCACTAACGGGGTGTGTGCTGACAGGGAGGGCTCTGAGGGGAGGGCTCTAACGCAAGTCCTTCAGCAGGAGCGGACCAGGGCAGAACCATCCCACAGGAAGAGAATGCTGTTAGAAAGCACCTTGTTATCCAAATGAGTCCTAATTTACAGAATTCTGGGAAAAATGAGCCCAGCAGGGGCCTCCTGCTGCTGCTGACCTATGTGGCTGTCACCCCAGCGACAGGCTGTGACTTACAGACCCCACTTCCAGGAGCCCTCAGGCCCCCAGACTCCATTTCACTGTCTCTGTCGATTACACAAGACCACTGGCCAGGCTCTAGCGTGCATTCCTGTCTGGAGTCTGCCACTGTCATGGGGAGGTCCTGATGAGGCGGCAGAGTGCCCCCAGCGAGCCTGTCTGTGCAGCTCCGCCCGGTGTGAGTGCCCGCATCACCTCCCTCCTGTGGTCACTGGCCCTTAGGGACTTCTCACTTTTCCCTCTAGTAGATAGCAGAAGGGAGGGGCAGGGGCTGGAATCTTCATTTGTGACTTGCTATCTGTGCATGAAACATGAGAACAGGCGTGCCAGGCAGTTCCCGTAGCCCGCACTCCTTCTGCCATCCCCCACGTGCCACACTCCGCCCCCACGTGCCGCGCTCCGCCCCCCACGTGCCGCGCTCCGCCCCCCACGTGCCGCGCTCCGCCCCCCCCCCGTGCCGCGCTCCGCCCCCCACGTGCCGCGCTCCGCCCCCCACGTGCCGCGCTCCGCCCCCCACGTGCCGCGCTCCGCCCCCCACGTGCCGCGCTCCGTCCTCCACGTGCCACAAGCTATCCGCACGTGCCAGACATGCCGTGGCTGTGGCACTAACAGCAGAGGTGATGTGTGTGCTTGTGCGAGAAAACTCAAAAGGGGTGAACTGCTCCTCCTCCATGGGGCGGCCGTTTGCTCCCCGGAGAGGGGTCGCCGTCCATCCCGACATGCCCCAGTGGCTTTGGAGATGAAAGGCAGCGGACCACGTTCCCCAGAGGCACAGCAGCGTCTTACTCATGGGCTCTGCCCCTCGTCCAGTCGTGACGTTCCTGGCAGAGTGAGCTGCACCACATGCGCCCCTGCGTGAGATGCTGGTCACTCTGACCAGCATGTGAGGGGCGTCCCCAGGGGAATCGTCCCCAAACCGGCCCCTGCGTCCCTGGCCTGGCACCTCCTGCCTTCCACTCCTCTCTCGAGCAGCTTCCTGAACCTGAGGTTGGAGGGGCAGGGCAGGTTCCCCAAAGCTGCCCAGGAATTAGGGTTTGAGTCGTTCAGCGTGTCTGTCTCACCACCTGTCCCCCCGCTCCCAGCTAAGTCCCCATCAGGGTCCTCTGTGGAGGGGACCTGAGAGCCAGTGGCTGTCCCCAAACAGTGAATAGAGCGAGGCCACCACGCGAGACAGCAGCGCGGTGGATAGCCTGCCGTTGTCCTCAGGTGGCCGTGAAGTTTCGGAGCCGACTTGTCCCCATGTCCCTGTGCAGTCGGAAACGTCCGGAGGCCCGGAGAGGCAGGCGTGCCGGGTCCCTCACATGGGTGGCACGTGAGTGCTTGTCCTGTGACGGCTTCATGCTCATGATGAGTGCGGCGAGTGACCTCCTGAGACCTGTCCATCACACACATGCTGGCACATGCGTCACATGCAGTCTCGTGGGCCGTCATGTGCTGCTGTCACTGCCACTTCCCGTGAGGAGGGGGCGCCGCTAAGGAAGTGGGTGGGCCGGGCCCGTGAGTGAGCGCGGCTCTGCAGAGGGGCCTGGCTGGAGGCTGCTGGCCTGCTTCCCCAGAGGCTGCGTGCGGTCGCCGAGGCTCACCAGGTGCAGTGCATGGTGCCGCTTGTCAAAGCAGGTGGAGTTCCACCCGCGAGTCCCCCACGGCGCTGGCTCGGTGTGACCCTGACTGAGCACACGACGCGGTGGCCAGGCGGGGCGGCGGTGCTGCGGGGGCCACCGAGCCAGCAGGGCGGGGCCCTCACAGCCTCACCACCCAGACGCGGAGGGACACTTGGCCTGGCCATCGCACAGGCGAAAGTACAGTGACCAGCCCTGTGGCGGCCGGTGCCCAGTGCGAGGGGCTTGTGGCGGGCCCAGTGACGTTGGCCAGGCCGGGCTTCCCGGATCCCCGAGAGGAGCCCCGGGTGCGAGCCCCGCCCTGCGCCGGCCCCGCCCCGCGGGACGGCCAGACCTCTGCCACATGACCTCACTTGTACCCCTGGGATCCTCACCCCACACAGCTGCTGCTTGTGCCCGCCCGGCGGGGCCCACATACTGACTCCGCGTCTCCCTCCCCGCTCTGAAAACCGCTCACTAAAACCGCGTCACATTCGTCACCTGGCCGTGGGTGTGACACCACCGAAGTCACATGTGGACCCCCACCCCCAGAAAACCTGCATTTCCTCATACGCTAATTGCATTATCGAGGGTTTTGTTTGGCCCATTAATTCCTTCCCAGATAATTTGCTCCTGGGAAGTTTCCAGTAGATTCTCCCGTGTCTAATAAATCATCTTAGGAAACGCTGTGTGTCCTCCGTCACCGGGACTGGAGCCCGCACACTGGTCCCTGGCAAGGGGCAGAAGCGGCCTCTTTGTCACAGTTAAACTCCTCACCACAGCAACAGCAGAGGGGCAGGCCAGCGCTGGGGGTCGGGGCTCCCTCGCTGGGTGTGCTAGGGCTGTTTTGTCATCCAGACAGTTTCTCTGGTGGCCCCAGGTGAGGGGTGTGTCTTCTCATTCCCTGCTTGACGTTCACAGGACCCGTGACCCCAATGTGGCCCTTCCATGGAACCAGACCCAGAGCGAGAAATTGAGGCTGAGGCGGCTTAGCCAAGTGTCCTCGGGGTGTGGAAGGACTTGGGGGTGTGGCTCTCGTCCCAGGATGTGCCAGAAGTGTCGGAGCAGGGGACCGTGCACCCGTGTCTGGACGCCAGGCGCTGGGCCACCTAGGACAGTGAGACAGTGTGAGCAACAGGCAGTGACCGTCCACAGGGCGTCACCTCTGGGGCGACCAGCGCGGGCACAGCGGCGGAGACCGGCCCAGGACGCTCGCTGCTGTCTGCAGGGGGCGCCAGCCGGCTCCTCACTCGCCTTCCCAGTCCCCAGCACTTAAGCCACCTTCATGCCAGCCTCATGCTGGCCTCCCACAGACACCTTTATTTTTTAATTTCTGTTCAGTTCGGCAAACGTGTCTCTGGCCTCCTGTTCATTGGGCGTTCTGTGCAGCTGAAACATGTCATTTTTCTGCATGTTTAGTTCCAGTATTTAATCACCAAAAACACGAGGATCAGCTCTTGGGATGTGGCTGTATTTCGCGGACCTCGGCGCCTTGATGTCAAGAGGCGGCCGCTTTCCTTCTGGTTTTAGAGGTGATGGACGTCCTGGGCCACCGTCATTCTCCTTTCTCTGCCATTTACAAATCATGTTTATAAATCTTTGAGAAAGAAGTACCAACTTAAGTTTGCTTTGATTCATAAGGCTCTAAATCTCACGTGTGCTTCCTCCACCCTCTCTGTCTCCCAAGTCTGTCGTTCCTGCTCATTTTTACTGGTTCTTGTTCCAGAAGCAGTATTTCCAGAACCCTCCACTAATTTCTCACAGTGGCTGTTGGGTGATTTCATATTTCAGTGAAGATAACTTAGGGCTCATACAATCTATTTATGTAAAGGTGTCCCTGGTCCCTGGCCGCAGGCGAGGGCCTCGGCAATCTATGACTGTTTCTGCAATTTAATAAAGATACACCGATTCACTGTTGCACGTAAGCTCTCTAAGTGGACTGTTCACACTCGGCACAGATGAAACATGAGCTGATAGGGTGATGGGTTTTTTTTCCTTTTGGAAATTGTATTCTAATTTAGAAATAAATCTTTACCCAGCAGGGAAGAAGCAAATATTTTCTTCTCTAACCTAACTTTCCTCTACAAATTAGGTAATAATTTACAATAAAAATGTAGTTTTTTTCTACAGTGCAGGACAAGCATGAGGTTTGTTTTGTTTTCATTTTATTAACAAAATGAGCACTGAAATGGCACCACACACTCACACACGCCATGTGCTCTGCAGAACAGCCTGTGTGTGACATGCGGCCATCCCCTCCGAGGACCCCAAGCCCTGGGCTCTCTTGCCACAGACTCGGCTCTGCCCTTTCCTGGCGGGGGCCAGTGAGACACCATTGCAGTAAGAACCCGAACCGCCTGTATGTTATAATGTCGTGTCTTATTTTAGAACTAATACTTTTTTTAAAAAAAACTAAGTACATATATGATTTTTAGCCTCTTTCTTTAAAGACACATCACCTATTTTATTTTTCGGAGGCTGCAAGCCAGGTATATTCTATAATTAGAAATAAAACTAAAGGGTTTTGAAATGTGAGATACTTGAGGCAGATGCAGAAAGACTGGAACAGGATAGTCCCCCGGCCGTCCGCTCCCGTGCGGGCGCTCAGGTGCAGTGGGGGGGCCTCACGCGTGCGGGAATACCAAGACCAGGGCGATGGCCCGCGGGCCGTCGGACCCCGCGCGCCCTGCGGCCGTGAGCTCTCACCGCCGGGCCTCGTCTCGCTGCCGCCTGGGGACACGTGCCCGCCGCAGAAACCCGCGGGTCGGACACCAGTGCCTCGTAAGACCCGTTCCTTTCTAATGGGCGTTGATGCCCGCGTGCAGAATAGTCGGCCTTCCCTTTATTGAGCCCAAGAGCAAACTGTAAATTCTAAGTAAATTAAAGCATACAGGAGTTTCCTGAATGAGAAAGGTTTTTCCAGTTTTATGAAAACCAGAGACACGCGTGCCGTGTAAGTGTGAGGTCACGGCACGTGGTCTGGTTCACACGTGCTGTGAAATGGCCACCCTGGGCTCGGCTGACGTCCGCCCCCCTCGGGACGCGAGCTCGTGGGGTTCACGCCGGCGCCTTCCCCGTGTGCGCCACAGCCCGGCGCCCACGCATCTCGCGGCTGCAAGTCTGAAATCGTGCCCCACCCGCCACCCCGGCAACCACAGTCTGAATCCTTTTCTGTGAGTTGTTTTTTTTAGATTTCACATGCACATGAGACTGTACAGCACGTCTTTGTCTGACCTATTTTACTCGGCATGATGTCAAGGTCCATTCACGTTGCTGGCGCGGAATCCTCGCCGGGCGCGTTTCCGTCTCCTTCGCACGGAGACCCGGGAGCGGAACTGTGGGTCACGTGGGGGGGGTCTAGCCTGACTTCTCCGGAGAACCCCCCACCAGGGACCGCCCCGCCACCAGGGCGCAGCCCCCGCGGCCGCGCCGGGCCTGCCGGGCTCCCCTGCCTCCCGCGCGTGCGCGCGGCGGTGTCTCCCTGGTGGCTGCCACGTGACGCTCGTCCCGCGTGTGCCTGCTGGCCTTCCATGTGTCTTCTTTGGAGAAATGTCTCTTCAGATCCCTTGCCTATATTTTTAATTGTGTTATTTCTCTTTTTGGTATTGAGTTGTATGTGTTCTTTTTATATTTTGGATATTAACCCCTGATTAGAAATCTGGTTTGCAGACATTTTTCCCATTTTGTAGGTTGTATTTTCACTCTGTTGATGGTTGCTGTTCCTATGCAGAAGCTTTTTAGATCAATGTGGACTCGCTTGTCTGTTTTATTTATTTTTATTTTTTATTCTTTTTTACTTTTTCGAAAATTCATTTTAGTGTATACAAGCACCTCTGTTCTGTATGTTAATTTTGTCTCCTGCACCTTTACTGAATTCTTTGATTAGATCTAAGTCTTTTTGTTGAGCCTTTTGGATTTTCTGCACATAAAATCATGTCATCTGCACATGGAGGCAGTTTCACGCCTTCCTCTTCTATTCTGACACTGTGCATTGTTTTCTTGCCGGATGGGCCTTGCTGTGATGAACAGGGTGGTGACTGTGGGCACCCAGGCTTGTCCCTGACGCCAGAGGACATGTTTTGCCCCTGGCCGTGGCATGTGCTGTGGCGTGGGCCTGTGTTGCCTTGAGTGCGTTCTGTGCCTCCCTGGCTGGGTGTTTGCGGGTCGGTGGCCTGAGCCCCGATTTCCTGTGCTCCTCCGTTCCCAAGCTGGTTCTGCCCGTGGCTGACTGAGCTTCTCTCCCAGACTTTACGAGTGTCTTTGGCAGCTGCAGGTCACCAGTCCGCCTGGTTTGGGTTTCTGGGTGTGTCCGCTGGAAGTGTCCTCAGGCAGGGGGCAGGTGTGGTCTGCTCCTTGGTCTGTTTAGGGACAGGACAGCTACTCAGAGCTCTGGGTGTGGGGTGGGGTGGAGCTGCTGCCAGGACACTTGGGTGGGCTACTGGCCTGGTTCCCGCCCCCTTGAGCCGGCAGGGACTCTAGTCAGCCTTGCTAGGTGGCCGTGACTGACCGTATTCAGCAGGAAAGGGCCGTGAATCACCTCACCCCCTGGCAGCAGGGTGGGACCCAGGGTCCCGGCAGCTCCTTGTTTGGGGTCCTGGATGCCGCTGCGGTTTTGCTCTGCAGGTGGAAGGTCTCAGGCTCGGTCCGGGGCATTGGCTAGGGGGTTTGGCGACCCTTCCCCAGGGCTCCATTCCACAGGTGGCACTTAGGGTGTGTGTGGGTGGCAGGAGGGAGAAGCAGCAGAAGCAGCTGAAAGTGGCAAAGCCCCCCACTCTTGTCTTTGCTGGAGCCCCTGCTCAGAGCTCCCCACCCCAACACCACCTGCTCTGCTTGGTCCCCCCAGCGCCAGGTCGCCAGCCACTGAGCTCCCAGTTGTCACCGGCCCTCTGTCCGCTGTGGGCTGATTCGGCTCCTTGCCTGGGCAAACAGGGCTCCCGCCAGCAGACCCTGATTTGCGAGTCGGAACCAGGCAGCTCTGCACCCCCAAGCCCCCGGCCCCACTTGGTTCGGCAGGGAGCGGAGCCTGGAGGGCTGCCGGCTCCGCAGGCGTCCCCTGCGCCCAGGTGTTGAAGCCCCGCCCCGGCCCCGCCCCGCCCCCGCCAAACCGACCCTGGGCAGCCTCGGGGCTGCAGTCCCCGTGGCACAAGGTCAGAGCGGGGCTTCCCGAAATGACGCATTGCAGGGCGCTGGTTGACCCCGTTCTCCCTTCCCGCTGGGGAACCCGAGGCCCTGGGGAGACCCCGCCCTGTGGAGTAGGGGGCGGGGCGGGGGGCAGCTCCCGCCTCTGAGCATCCTGCGTCCTGTGTCGCATCCACTGTCCCCGCATCCTGCCGGCCTGCGCTCCATCCCGTGGTGACCTGGCAACCTGGTGACCACTTCTCCAGGACTTTCTGCGGTGGGGGCAAGGTCTGTGGCATCAGTGCAAGAATTTTTTTATCCAACCGAAATCAGGGCTCAAAACTTTTTACTTTTCAGTATATAGTTTATTTTTGTCTGTTGCCACCAATGGAATCTAAATTTTAATTTGCCAGAAGACAGGTGTGGTATCCCACAGAAAGGAGTCACTGTCCATAGCGGTGGGTGGCACCAAGGGCAGGACTGCAGGGGGCTGAGTGTGAGACCTGTCAGCTCTGTGCCCGGGGTCCTGCGCTCATGTGACAAGCAGCGGTGACCTGAGAGGCTGATCCTGGAAACCAAGGCGCACGCGCACTCTGGTTCGGATTGGCCGGGACTTCTTCCCCAAATCTCCGGCACAGCCACTCTGAGCTGCTCACAGCTGAGTCTCAGAGACCTGCAGGGTTTGGGCTCCCAGCTGAAGGGTGGCACTAAAGGCATGTGACAGTCGCTTCAGCATCTCCAGGCAGGCAGTGAAAACCAGACCCCCTCGAGGCTCGGGCTAGTCGCTGTGCCTGAGTGGTGAGAGCCCAGCCACCTGGCAGAGCGCCATGGGCACTGTGTCCTAACCGACCCTTCCTTAAGTGAGTCAGGCGTCCAGTGGCCTCACTTTTCCCCAGGAAATTCTGAGTGGCATCCCGTCAGCTGGGAGGGGGACCAGTCTCGCTGAGAAACCACAGGGTGCTGCTGGTTGAGTTGGGGGCTGGAGGGTAGACGGGTGGGTCGTTACTGGAAATTACCCCGAGGCGACAGCCCCCAGCTCTGCACCAGTCCCCGGGGCCGTGGGGAGGATAGAGTGCTGCACACGAGGAGCACGGGCGTGTCGCCCAGGCTCACGTGGGGCCAGGAGTCATTGCACGCCCACGGCGGCTTCGCCCGGTCTCGGGAGGCCTTCCAGCAAAGGACCCTGAAGGTCCCTTAGTGTCAGGTCACGTTTGCCTTGAGTCAGACTGATTGGATTTTTCCCATAATTGCACCTAAGTCACAGGGGACCCGCCAGAGCCTTAGGTGAATAACTTAGGCATTTAATTTATAATAATGACGAGGTTTGCAATCAGCATTTCTTGTTCTGAAACACTCCATTTACTTAGTTTTAGAGCTGCATAAACTGTTTTAAAAAGCCGCCTGCTCAGTCGGGCGAGTTAATGGCATTTTGACCAGGCGCACACTCTGTCTGTGATTGTAGCCATCACCGCACGCTGGGTAATGTGGACGCGATGCTAATCCCAGAGTAAAGGTTGTCATTCCCAGTTGGCCAGCGCCTCGCTAAGTCTCAGCGGTGTGATTCCAAGATGACAGTGTCGTAAGTGTTATGTGCACGAGGTAATTCAAAACAAATTCGGCTGCAGCAGTGTGTCGTCTGGGCTGCTGAACCCCTACCTTGCCTCGTCATCTGTCAAGAGAATGTAATGATCCCTAAAACACCTTGTCAAGAAGCCTGTGTGGCGGGGTCAAGTCCCGTAAAATTTATCTGTCGCACCCCCAGACGGTCCCTGGGGACTCGGGAATGGGCAGCACTAGCGTGGATGCCTGGCGCCCGAGCGCAGCTGCCGCTCGGGGCTGCGTTGTGCATCTCTGATTTATGGGTAATTTCTCCGGGAAAATGTGACTCGTCGGGTACACAGTCCTGTTAGCGCTGGTCTCTTAGTGAGTTCTCACTGTCTGTGTGTCAAGTGCCACACGGAGCTGGTCTCATTTAACCTCATAACAGCCCCAACACGTCAGTCCCTCTGCCTGCAGGTGAGGGAACAGGGACTCAGAGAAAGTGGCTGCATTGCCCGGAGCCACAGGCGAGGCCACTGGCCTAAACTCTCAGGCACTGCGCCCTCCGTCCCCAGCTGTGAGGGAGGAGGCTGGCTCACCTGAGCCTGTGGGACTGAAATGGGTCCCTCAGAGGTGCTCTGTGGGCCACATGTAGGGCGGGATGCTCTGGTGTCGGGTGCCACCTGGGCCCGCACCCCGGGGCTGGCCTCGCCCCTTCCTGCCTCAGCCTCCTGGTCACGCCCTCCGTGGGACAGGCTCAGGGAGCACTGGGACACCCCGGCTGTCCGCTCGCGGCCTCCTAGCTCAGGCCCATCTGGTGGGCCCTTCGCGTCTCGTTTTAGGGCACCGTTTAAGCACCCACTCAGCGTTCCAGCCTTGGTTTATAAAACCTACCCACGGAAAGCAACAGTTACCCTCACGTTTCCATAAAACAGCTGATGAAGATGGGCCCCCATCTGGAGATGCCGCAAAGCCCTTCCTGCAGACCGGGGGCCTGTGGGACAGGCTGGAATGCCTTCCTGCTGGGCGCGCACTAACCCTGTGCCGCCCACACCCGCCGGGTGACGTCCAGGTACAAGGACACGTTGCTGAGCACGACGGAAGTCCAGGGCTGAGGGGCTCTGAGACAGGCTCCTTCGTGTGCCCAGTGTTGCCGGGGACCCCAGCGCCCCCCTTCCCTGCTCTGCCTCCCTCAGGGCGTTAGTGCAGCCTCGCGGGCCGGCTCCTAGCACGAGCCAGGTGTCCCCACGGGGCCAGGTGACCGTGTGGGTGTCGTCCCACAGGCAGGTGCCGGGAGCGACTTCATCGTCTAGAAGTCGGCTTCTGGCTTCCACTCCAGGCAGAACTGGGTGACTTAGTTCTGCTCATGCCACCGAGAGGGCCCTGGGCACAGCGTCCCCTGGTGTCCCGCACTGTGGAGCACCAGGCTGCGCTCACGCCGTCTGTCTGAAGCTGTTGGGTGGCGCGAGCACTCTTCGGTCCTGCCCATGCCGGGGCCTGGGCCAGGAGAGCAGTGACGAGATGTCCCTGTGCGCACCTTGCCCCGGGCGGTGGCGCTGGGCACACCACCTGCAGGAGCGCAGTGGCTGGGGGCGGGACACAGCGGTTCAGCCTGCCGTCGTGCCCTGCTCGAGGCCGTCGTAGCCTGCGTGGTCATTCGCTTCATGTTTTCAGTTGGCTTGTTCTTTTAAACCAAAGGAAGTCATTTAAAAGGGTACTCGATACCACATCCTAACCAGCCAGACCGACAGGCCGGGAAGCACATGGATGCACCCCCCCCCCCGGCTGCTGCAGTGAAGGCTCTGAGCCCGAGGCCAGGCCTCCCCGCGGGCACGTGTCCCGGAGCCCGGCACGAGGGGCCCAGTGTCCTGGACCCCGACTGCCCCTCACTGCCCCCAGGGAGCCCTCAGCCCCATCCCAGTCCGGCCTCTGCTGCTGCCACTCACGCTGCCCTGAATGTCCCCACAGGTCAATGGCAAGGACCTGTCCCGAGCCACCCACGACCAGGCGGTGGACGCGTTCAGGACGGCCACAGAGCCCATCGTGGTGCAGGTGGTGCGGAGAGCCCAGCGGGCCACGGCGTTCCCGCCTGCGCCCGGGCCGCAGCTGGTGGACGCGGCCACACAGACCGACGTCACCTTCGAGCACATCGTGGCGCTCGCGAAGATGGCAGCCCCGCCCGCGCCCGGACTGGGGCCCTGCCTCCCGCCAGAGGGGTGAGCAGCGGCTGCGCATGCTGCCGGGCGGGCAGGTGCCGGGTGCCGGGTGCTGGGTGCTGTGTGTTCCAGGTGTGCCAGTTGTGTGCTGTGTTGTTTTGACCTCTGGTTCTGGCTGCAAGGTCAGAGGTCAGCAGGAGTGCACGTCAGATTGGGGGTGTCACCATGACACCTGCCAGCTGGGCTTCCAGCGGCATCCGCAGCACCAGCTGTCCCTTCACGCGGGCAGTGTAGTCACTCGCTGGGCCCACGTGACGGTCACTCACATCTGGTCATAGCTGAGTACTGGGGTGGGAAGGTCCAAGCCCATTGACACTGTGCTGATGTCTGGGATGGGGATCAGGGTCCCGGCCGACTGTCAGGGCTGGAGCCTCAGTCCCCGTCCCCCTCGGGCCCTCTCCGAGCTGCCGACGTGTGCCTCATGCTTCCCGCTGCCTTCACTCCCAGCATCCACTCAGTGTCCAGACAGGAAACCGGTTCTGGGGACGGTCACGTGTTGTCCCAGAGAAACCCCAGCCCATTCTCCGGCAGTGTGCGTGTGTGTGCGTGTATTTGCTTACACACATCAGCACACGTATACACGGCACACACACAGCTACCAGGTGTGAGCATAGTCCAGAGGTGCAGAGAGACTGTCCGAGGTGACTGCACGGGGGTCTCGGTCACAGTCTCAGGACGGATCTCAGGGGCCAGCACATGTCTCTGAGTGTCACCTGCAGCCCGAGCCTTGTTCCCCCCAGAGGTGGAACGTAACCGTGAAGCGGCAGGTGGCAAAAGTGAGCCTGCGGGGGAGGGGGGTGGGGGGGGGCTGTGCGCTGGAAGCGCCACGCCTGCCTGCTGTCCCCTCCCACCCGCCTGTCAGATGGCCTCGAGCATGCGTGGTGTGGACTGGGGGGGGGGGTGGGGCACTGGGAGGGGGGGCGGTGCCTTATGGTCTCTCGCCCTCCCAGGCACCCCTCCGCGCACGTGTACTATGATCCCGGTGGCTACATCGGAGGCGGCCCCCAGGCCCTGGACAGGGAGGAGCTGGAGCTGGAGGTAAGAGGGGCGGCCGAGGCCGCGCCTTCCGTGAGCGGAACTGAGCGCAGGTGCTGAGGCGCGGCCCCCGGGGGTGGGGCCCTCTCCCGCGCTCGCCCCTGGTCCCCACCGCAGCGGAGCTCGGCCGTCAGGGCCAAAGCAGACGCCGGCGTTTGGGCTTAAGTGCCCCCAGCGCGGGCGCTGAGCCCCCTGCGGGCTGGGTCCCGCGTGCGCTCCCGCGGGCTCTGAAATGCACGGCCTGGGACGTCACCAGCTCCCCGCAGTGCCCTGGGATGGGTGACGGGTGTCAAAGTGGATGCCGCTGACGCCCCGCCCCCAGGCGCGAGGCCGAAAATGACCGAAGGCTCTAGATGCTGTTCGTGTCACATTCGCCTCCAGTCGTGAAGCACTGGGGGACGCCGGTCCGCAGGGCTCTGCTCTCTTTTTCCTTGACTGGCGGGAAACCAGCTTTCAGGGTGTTTCTACTTCCACTTCTGGGGAAACACTTTCATATTTCAATGTGGCTTTTAAAACTACAAGACCACGTTTTGGAAACGGGCTTTACAGGAATCGGGTAACGGGGTGCCCTGCGTAAAGGGTCCTGGCGCTGGGGGGTGCTGTGGCATGACAGGTCTCACTTGGTGTATCGGCCAAGCGTTGCGCATCTGGGCCCTGCCAGGCAGGGCCCCTCTGCGCTGGCAGGAGAGAGCGGAGGGCTTCAGCTGTGTTCCCCAGCCACTCCGTAACCTCACCGAGCGCCTGCTCTGAAGCCGAAGTCCACAGTCTCTCAGTGCCAGTGCATGGGTGACACCCTCCCCGGCTGCCTGCCCGCCGGACGCTGGGGACCCCCACGCTGGGCACTGCACGGTCGGCTCAGCGACTTTTTTTAGTGTAAATTTCCCCCGATGCGTGGTCTAAGCCGTAGCGACATTACTCTGAGTAGAAGCTGTTGCCACCTGACCCTGCTCGCTGTCATCCCGGGGCCAGAGGCCTGCAGACAGCTACCCCAGGGAGCGTGGCCCGACAGCGACTCTGTCCCATGTCCCCAGGATCAGGGCTGGCTCCGGCAGCTGCTGGTGACACCCCCAGGACTCTAGCTCTTCGAGTTGTTAATACGGGGTGCTTGCAAAGGGGGCCCGGAGATGGAACAAGAGCAAACAGAGGCCATCAGATCTCAAATGCCACTTTAACAACATTGGGTTCAGTGCGTGGCCGGAGCCATAAGTCCCGAGCCACTGGGCACTGGCTGAGGCTGGGAGTCTGGCCGGCCACTCCCCCGCCTCTGCTTGCGGCCCCTTCCCCAGGAGACATGCAGGTGAGGGCATGTCGGGGCCAGCCCAGCCAGGTCTGTCCCTGTCCCATGTGGGCTGACTGCCCGAACCGTCTCGCCTGTGGTGGGGACGGGCCCCTTGGCACCAGGGCCTTGTCACGGATGGTGAAGCTCCAGGGCCAGCGTAGCATCCCCAGAGATGGCAGGACGGGCCCAGTGCCGGCCCAGACCCACAGACCAGAGTCTGCGCCCTCCCACGCCTGCGGGGCCTCAGGCTCCCTGAAGCCAGAGGAGCTGGCAAGAGGCCAGGGGCCGGCGAGGATGACCCGGCCTCTGCTGCCCTTGTCACGGGGTCACGCCGGCGAGGCTCGGTGACACGCGGCTTAACTCACTGCGTGTGGCAATCTGGCTCCAAGCCTCCGACGCCTTCCACACTGTCCACGCAGCAAAGTCATGCGGGCCAGAAACGACCAGCCCCTGCTGGACACGTGGCACTGGGCTGACCTCCTTCTTTCCGTGAATGAAAAGCAGTGACCAGGCGTCTAGGGTTTGGAAGGTCAGTCCTTTTGGGCCTTTGCTGCCATGACCTACATTTTCACCTCTGCTCACCAGCTTTGCTGACCTCCTGTTCCTTTAAATGCACCATGTGGCTCGAGAAATGCAAATCAGCCCATCACCTGCCCCAAAGGCGCCCCTTCCCTGAGGGCTGCCGAGGGCCTCTCTCAACTAGAAAACCCAGTGTGGGACCGCCCAGCTCAGGGCCCTGGGTCGGCCAGCACCAGGCCTCTGGACAATGGAACATGGCACTCAGATGTCACCGCAGTATTTGGGACCTGAGCCCTGTGTCGTAAAGTGAACCTGGTGGCTCTGGAGGAACCATGGGGGAGAGACCTCCTGGAGCTCATGGCAGCCCTGCCCAGGGGACGGTGCTCCGTGTTGGACCGGGCCTTTGGGAGTGGCCTGGTCAGGCCGAGGAGGCAGACCCATGCTGAGAACCGAGCCCCCTGGAGCAGGCCCAGATTTCAAGGGGACTGTCACACCCGTCCCCTGCCCCCCGGTGTTTCGTAGAGCAGTCATCAGCCCGGCCACCGGGGGCCCCTGCACTGTCCCCACTCTGGGGACAGATGGTGGGAGGGTCAGGTTGGTCCTGAGTCAGGGCCAGTCTCAAGGCCACTCGGCATCGGAGCCGAATCATAACAGTGCCTGCAACTTACAAAACCACAACTCACAGTACGATGTCACACGGGAGGACGCGGGAGCATGGTGGGGCGTGCCCGAAGCACACGCAGAGGGAGTCACGCTCTCCCCCGAAGCACACGGGGTGACCGTGCCATGTGAGTTTCCAGCCCTGCTCGTCGTGAGGCCCCGGGTGACGGCAGCAGCTCCCGCCAGTGGGTTTCAGGACCCTGGGGATCTCCCTTTGCTTGGCCATGAGCCACCAGGCTCTCTGGCCATCATAGACCTGTCCCCTGGAAGCTGAGCGGTCACAGCTACGTCATGCCGTGCACTCCAAATGACACGTCCCAGCTAAGATCCAGATGGTGCCAGGGACACTGGCCACGCCCGCCCACCTGTCACTAACATCATGCATCTCTGCTCCATGACTCGAGTTGGGCTCTGTGCATGGGCTCCACTCACCGTTTTCAAAACCAGGCCGATTCTGAGGTGGCCAGCTGCTCCTCAAGGGCCGCCCTGTCCTGTGTCTGCTTCAGAGACCCCGTGCTCGGTGCCCCCACACCGGGCGGCATGGCGGGAGCTCCAGCCAGTGTTTCAGGCTGGGTTTGGGCCTCCTGGAGCCTCAGGCCAGAGCCTGGCCCGGGCCACTCACCCAGAGGAAGGACGGCATCGGGCCCCTGTGCCGTTTAAGTCACACCCAGCCCCAGCGAGGGTGCGGCTGCCCCGGGCCAGTCTGCCCTCCGGGGCTGCAGTGGGCTTTGACGGCCGAGTGCCGTGTGGGGCTCCCGTCATCCTGCCACAGTGACGGAGCTGGTGTGGCCACTGTCGGGGATCGCTTTGCTCCCATGCGAAGACGCCGTGACATCTGTCTTCCCATGCCGTCGGTCATGAAGTCCCAGTGGAGTTCCGGGCGGTCCCTGTGGGAGTTCGCGACTAACCGGATACACACGTGTGGCGCTGCTGGCTGCACGTGACGGGTTCGAGTCAGGAGCACGTGAGATACGAGTCTGGAATTGATCACCAGTGATTCGGGCGAGACGTTTTAAAGCCACACACGCTTCTGGTGCCTTCAGTTCCAGCCTGACGTTTTGTTCTGAGAAAGTGTCCTCTGGTTTATTTAAAAGCCAGCAGATTTGCCGGGAGGGCCTGGTGGGTTCTGAAGGGAAACCCCAGGAGGAACCGAGCCGCCCGGTGGTGACATGCCGCCACCCCGTTTGTGGCCTAGCGGTTCTCCGGGCTCCTGTGCACCGCGTGCGTTCTGGGCTGTTCAGTGGATCCTTTACTGGAGCCGTGGGGTGTCGGACGCCTGCGCTTTGGTGCTGGCCAGACGAGCGTGCCCGTCTCACAAGCAGACCTCACCGCCCTCTGCCCGCCCTCCCTGCCGGCACACCCTGTGCGTGACGCTGGGTTTTAAGACGTGATTCCTGACTTTTGGTTTCTTCTCGAGGGCAGTACCTTAACCCTCCCTGGGTTGGCTGCACTGTGCCAGGGACACAGGTCTGCTGCTCTCGCCCTGGGTCGTCGGGACGGTGCCCAGCAGCGGGCCAGGGTTCTGAGCGCCCTGGGCTGTGCACCCGCTCCGTCACGACCACGAAGCACACGCTGCGAGGAGAGGGGTTGAACCCAGGAGACCCTGGTGTCTGAACTTCCCTAAGGGACACTGGCGTGGCAGGCGGGCTGTCCAGAGGAAGCGGTAGCCGGTGGCGGGATTTTCGGTTCTGTTGCAAGTGCGTCACACACTCACTGCTCCTCGGTCGCCTGCGACAAGCTCTGTGGTCACCTCCCTGCCTGGTGCACGCGGACTTGTCCCGGAAGCAGCTGGCTGCGACCGCGTCAGCCCAGACTCAGAGCGTTTGGTTCGCATTTGTGCCCTTGGAGCAAAAAATAACCACAAAACTCCACTGACTGGGGAAGCACCTTTCACCCAAAGGAAGTGCAGGCAGGCGAGACTGGCTTACGCTTGAAGCACGACCTGTGGCCCCTACGTCCGCGGTGTGCAAGTTCCGTGGCTCCAGGGTGTTGGGAAAGAACTTGCCCTTGTGGTTAAGTACGAGCCGTAAACGAGTGCTCGCGCCGACATCGTGCCTTGTCTGCTTCTCAAAGTGTGAGCAAAGTGATTTCCATGCAACTCAACTAAATTATCAGAAATTCATGGGATTCAGTTCATAAAAATTTGCCATCCTGCTAAGGCTATAGTTAGGCAGTCATTGACTTAATTAAGATATCCAGGTGCAGAAAATGAAGTTATCTCATTGAGGGGGTGTGTGAAATGTGCTCACTCTGCTGTAACGACTTCTGTGACTTTCGGACACGTGGCCCTGCCCACGTGTCCTTTCTGCCGAGTCCTCTGGCCACGATGCCAAGAGCTCTGATGCCTCATCACAGGGCACAGAGGGGTGAGGAAGCCAGGACAGGGGGAGACGCTCATGAGGAAGCAGCTAGAAGGAGACAGAGCTGGATCCAAGGTCTTCAAGGCCCCCCATCCCTCACTGTCCGCTCCGTGGCACGGCCAGAGAGGTGACGGCAGCGACTGGGTTGTCCTGACATAAAACCTTTGTCTGGTTCCCCATGGTGCTGGAGTAAAATTTGAGGAGTCAGGCTGCCTTTGGGGCCCCACCTGCCTGGCCCCACCCGCATGGCCACACGCAGCCCCACCCCATCCCACGCTCAGCCCCGCCTCCCATCCCTCACTCAGCACCCTGCACAGAGCTTTGGCCCTGTCCCTGGCCCTTCATACCTGCCATTCTGCCTGCAGTGCCCATGGTGCTGGGCACCTGCCCTTCACAGGGAGGGTTAAGGTACTGCCTGGCACAGCCAGTCTGAGTTCCCCACCGACAGCTGCACTCTGCCACCCTCCAGGAAGAGCACAGAGACGGATCGGTCCCCAAAGACGCCGTCGGGGCCCTTGCAAACTTCCCCAAGGCTCCGACAGGCTTTGAAGCGCTAACTTCATCCTGCGTCGTGCGCCTGACGCTCGGGATCACGTTTTATTTACTGTGCAGTGACAGTGGCTGAAACGAATCTCTCGAGCATAAATGCCACGGCTGTCGTGGAAAGCACCCACGGCACCCTGTCACGTCGCCCTCCGTTCTTGGATCAGTGTGTGTGATCAGTTTGCACATTGTGTCCCTGTGAACGTGAAGGTGACAGCGTGAAACAACGTAACCACACACGCGGGAAACGTCCACACTGAAACGGCCCGCTGACCGGGGGTGGGATCGTCCTGTCGGTGCCTCTTATAAGTCCTACCCCAGAAGTCCTGATGCCGAGTGAAGTACAGGTCATTTTCTTTGGGGGATCCATAAGATAACTGTGTTCAGAGCAGCCCGATAGTGAGTGGACCCGGAAACGCCCTGGGCGCTGCTGTTGTAGGAGGGCCCCCCCCGCAGTTCCTTATTTAAACGGCACGTTTAGCACGGGAAGTCCCCCCGCGGGCACTGCCCGCAGGGCTGACCAGGCACGCCTTTCTCTGTCAGGAAGTGGCTCTGTGCAGGACGAGCAGCCAGGACAAGCTGGGCCTCACGGTGTGCTACCGCACGGACGACGAGGACGACATCGGGATTTTCGTGAGCGAGGTAGGAGGTCGAGACGGACGAGGGGTTCACTGTCCCCTCTTGTGAGTTAGCCAGCCCTGACTCTGGCTCACTGAGCACCCTGGGGAAAGACGCAGATGCCTTTCTGTCCCCTGCATCACTCTCGGCCGAGCTGCACCCTTGCCAAGCTCGGGGTCAGTGTCAGCACGTGAGGCAGAGAAGCCCAGGTGGGCCGTGAGGCGGAGCCATCTGCGTGGCTTGGTATGCCCAGCCGAGGGGACAGGGGGCCTCATCTGGCTGCCCACTGAGTCTGGTCTGTTTGTGTGCCCAGCGAGGCGAAGGGGTGGGCGTGGCTGTGGGGCGCAGCCATCCTCCCGCCTGCCGAGGTGCCTGCTGGTGCTGAGATGCTCGCTGTGTGTTCCAGATCGACCCGCACAGCATCGCAGCCAAGGACGGGCGCATCCGGGAAGGAGACCGCATCATCCAGGTAGGTCGGCTTCCAGCCGCTGGCCTCGACTTCTGCCTCTCCCGAAAGAGCAGGCCGGTTCCAACAAGCTCGAGGGGTACGAGAGGGTGCCGGCCAGATGTGGGGCGACAGGGAACTCAGCTCTGGGCAGCGACACGCGCCAGGCGGCAGAGGCCTGAGCGGGTGCAAGGGCGCCGGCAGCGGTCCTGCCCGGCACCCCGGCACCCCAGCACAGGCCGGAGACGACTCAGGAGGAGGCCTCCCGGGGACCGGCGTGTGGCCTGGGAACCAGAACACTGCTGTTCCAGGTGCCTCGGACGGGTTAGTGCTGGACCGAGTGCGTCAAGATTGGACTCGTCTTTAAAATGGGAACGTTTTTGGAAAATGTAATGAAATCGATTAAGAAGGTTTTCACCTTCTGTGACTTGGCGTTTAACGTTACGCAGAGTGGCTTCTCGGGGTCCTGCCCTCTCCCCCAGCCCTGTTGGTCTTTCAAATCAAAATGAGACCGCTCCCCTCGGCTGGCCACTTAGGTGCTGGGTTCAGCGCATCCCGCACGCTCAGCTCTGCCCCAGCCCAGCGGGCACCCGCGGCTTTGTCCCTGGGAGCGATCGATCACGGTCTGCTCTCCCCATTGCTCGTCCCACATGTCCTCGGCTCTCCGCCCCACCTCTGCTCAGGGCCCGTCTGGCGGGCGACCCGGAGCTGCACTCCGAAGGCCCCTGCCTTTTGGGTTGCTGTCATTTTTTCCATCCACACTCCCTGTGGGGCAGGGAGGTGCTGGTCCCACGTGGGCCCTCGCTGCCTCCACGTGTTTCCCTGGCCACCAAGATCCATCACCCCCAGTGGTAGTCACCTCGTCACTGCCTAAGCTCAGAGTTTCTGGGACAAGGAGCAGAAACCCGTGCGGGGTAACGGGGTGTGATGGTGAGAGAGCTCGTCGCCTCTCGTCCTACCTAAGGAAGCAGGAGTGCCCACTGGGCACAGACCAGCCTGCATAGCTCCATGTCCTTCTCTGCCCTCGACTTCCGCGGCACCCCACACCTGTCTTGCTTTACCCGAAAATATGCCTCGTGACACTTCAGCACGTCCCACTGACACCCCTGCCCGACTGCTGTCCGACTGCATGCCCAGCGGGAGCAGCGTGGAGTGGCTTTGCCCAATCTCGTGCTGCATTGGTCACCCCCTCCTCCTCCTCCTTTAAGATCAACGGGCTAGCGGTGCACAACCGGGAGGAGGCCGTAGCTCTCCTCAGCAGCGAGGAAAACAAGAGCTTCTCCTTGCTGATCGCACGGCCCGAGCTCCAGGTGAGTCCACGTCTTGCGCCTGAAGCTGGGTCTGTGTTTCTCATCAGAAGCCCCTACAGCAGCAGTCCCTGACCTTTGTGGCACCAGGGCCCGGTGCTCCTGTGAGCATCTAACCCCTGATGACCTGAGGTGGAGCTGAGGCGGTGATGCTGGCGCTGGGGAGCGGCTGCAATACAAATGAGGCCTCGCTTGATCGCCTGCTGCTCACCTTGCTGTGTGACCCGGTTCCTAACAGGCCAGGGACCAGTACTGGTCCGCAGCCTGGGGGTTGGGGACCCCTGCCCTACAGGATGTTGTGTGAGTATGAAGTCTGAGCTCTGAGGCACACTGTACCTGGAAAGGTGGCCTCACACCTGTGCCTCAGAAGCTGCTTTACGTGTTAACCGTCGAGGCTGGTGCTGACACTCTTGGACCCAACAGGTCCAGAGCACAGGGACCCTAGTGAGGGAGAGGGAGTCACGACCACGCAGACGTTTGCCATCGGGGCCTGGCGGGTGCTCCAGCCAGGACCCGTGTGTCTCCCTCACAGTGGCAGGGACTGTACAGCGTGGCGACAGGAATTTTTGGCTGAGAGTAAATTTCAGCTGCTGCCATCACAGAAAAAAAAAAAAAAAAACAGTGACTGTGAGATGTTGTCCGGAGCTGGGCTGGGCATCGTTTCGCTACGTGTATGTATGGGTCACAAGGCGCACCTTGCACGTTACGCATTATTTTTTTAAATGAGAGAAACATGGATCGACAGACTTTTTACTGAACAAAAATGAGAGGCCAGAGTTGGCTCACGGGCTGTCGGAGGGCCCTGCATGGCACGCGTGGACGGGAGGGCGGGCCGTGTCCCGGCGGCCAGCACAGCGGCCAGCTGGCCCGGAAAGGCCTTTCCCAGGGATTGTCTTTTCTAAAGACGTGTAAATGGGTCAAAGGCCTGTCTGCTGAGGCCCTGTCGCTGCCGCTTTCCCCAGCTGGACGAGGGCTGGATGGACGATGACAGGAACGACTTTCTGGACGACCTGCACTTGGACATGCTGGAGGAGCAGCACCACCAGGCCATGCGGGTGACGGCCAGCACGCTCCCCCAGGTAGGCGGCCGGCCCCTGCCCTGGGAGCTGCGGGAGAGCCTGCCCTGGGCGGGTGGCAGGCACCCTGCCAGGAAGGCCAGCGAGAGCCGTCCGTGCGCCTGGGGGGCCCCGCTGTGGCACCCTCCCCACCCCAAGGTCGCCTGGCGTCTGGGGCGCAGAGTGAGGCAGGGGCTGCTGGCCTCCCGGCCTGCTGGGGGCATGCAGTCCAGCGGCCTGACCGGCTCAGTGTCCTCCCACTCCCTCTGGGTCCCCACATCACCCAGTGGCCGTGGTGAGCTAGAGCCGGCCTGCGGGGTCCAGCGTGGTGAGGTGACCTCCGGGGGCGGGCCGGCAGGTCCAGGCGGGCCTGGCTAATGCCGCCTGGGCGGCAGGACGCTGGGGAGGCGCAGAGCCGCCCCCGCAGCACTGTCCCCCTTTTCCCTCGTGCAGAAGCCGCAGGAGGAGGACGGGGGCACCACAGACACCGCCACCATCCTGTCCAACCAGCACGAGAAGGACAGTGGGCTGGGCCGGACGGACGGCAGCACGCGCAACGACGAGAGCTCGGAGCCGGAGAACAACGGCGACGAGGCGCCCGCGGCGGACGGCGGCGACCTGAGCGCCAGCCCCGAGCCCCCGGGCAGCCCAGGCGGCCTGGACGCGGAGCTGCGGCGGCTGAGCCGGGAGCTGCGCGGCGTGAGCTGGAGGTGCTGGGCGTGGGGCGCGCGCCGCGGCCAGCCGCGCACGCGGAGGCCTGGATGCTGCCGGACAGCGGCTTCCGCAACTACAACACGAGCGCCGAGGGCCGCCGGGCCGCGCTGGCCGACATCACCGAGCTGCCCGAGCGCTCGGACCGCGACAGCTCGAGCGCCTACAACAGCGGCGAGAGCTGCCGCAGCACGCCGCTCGCCCCGGAGACGTCGCCCGCCGGCTCGTTGTGCCGGTCGGCCGCGGGCGGCGCCGAGGCCCCGTGGGCACGAGCGGGGCCGGGCCGGCGGCCGCGGCGCGCGGAGCCCCCGGCGGGCGCGGGGCGGCAGGCGCACATTCCGGCGCACGCGCGGCGCTACCGCAGCTACATGCAGCTGGTGCAGCAGCGCTCGCCGTGGAGTTCGCGCCCAGCCAGAGCAGCCTGGCCGAGCCCGGCGCCGAGTGGAAGGTCAGGGTGCGCAGCGACGGCTCGCGCTACATCACCAAGCGCCCCGTGCGGGACCGCCTGCTGCGGGAGCGCGCGCTCCGCCTCCGCGAAGAGCGCGCCGGCGCCACCACGGACGACGACGCGGCCAGCGAGCTGAAGCTCGGCCGCTACTGGAGCCGCGAGGAGCGCAAGCAGCAGGCGCTGCGCGCCAAGGAGCAGAGGCGCCGGCGCGCGCTGCTGCAGAGCCGGCCCGACGCGCCACCCGAGCCGCCCGGCGCCGACGCGCGGCGTGGCCTGAGCGTCCTGGAGCTGAGCCACAAGAAGATGATGAAGCGGAGGAACCGGCGCATCCTGGACAACTGGATGACGGTCCAGGAGCTGCTGGCGCACGGCTCCAAGGCGCCCGACGGGTCCCGCGTGTACAGCTCCTTCCTGTCCGTGACGACCGTGTGACGCGCGCTGGCGCGGTGGAGCCCGGCCGCGCTTCTGCAGAAGAGGGGCGCGGCGACAGTCACCGAGGCCCCGGGCACGGCAACCGTCCCAAACAGCAGCGACACTTTGTCACTTGTTCCCTTTTACCCAAAGTCTTTAAACGTCAGGCAGACCTTTGTATTAAGCACACTTTCACAGAATGATTTGTTTAAACTATATTCATACGGAAAAGTTACACACGCTTTTTTCCTGCCGAGAACGCAGACGACTGCTAGCACGCATTTTAGTGGAACCCGATTTTACGCCTCTGCTTCGCTGTTTCAGAGGGGTGACCCTTTCTACGGACTGAGGCCAGGGCTTCAGCTCAGAACCACCGGACCGGGTAACGGCTTCCTGCACACACCAGCCCGCGGTGTCTGAGCGTGTCTCCTGCCTCCACGTTTCTGCCTACAGCTCCCACGAGGGGCGCACAGCGGTTCGCGGCAGCGTCGCGGGGGGGAGCGCGCACAGGGCGGGGCGGGCGCGGATGTGCCCGTCACCCGGACCTTTGCTGCGCAGGTTTGAAGGAACGGACTTTTTACAAGCAAGTTCGCGAAATCATGTTAGTTATAAACATTAAGTAAAATGAAGTTAAAATAAATTATTTTCTATTTGATATGTTTTGAAGTGACCCCTCATTTTGCAGTGGTACCTTGAAAATAAAGGCCGTTTGCGTGTTGGTTTCCTTCCTTGTCTGACCTGCTGCCTTGGCTGACTGAGACGTTGGGGTCCTCACTAAGCGGTGGGGAGACAGGTGTGAACGCAGGTCTGTCCGCGAGCCCAAGGAGTCAGACTCCATGTGCCCCACACTCGGACGGTCTGCCTGGCAGAGGCCTCCCCTGGCCAGGTCCTGTCAACGAGAGTGGCCGCGGGCAGGTCTGTGGGTCACAGCCAGCCTCTCCATGATGAGGCCCAACTCCCCACCACTGAGACACAGCTGAAAACCGCAACATTTTCACGAAACCACGGGACCCAGAGTGAGTGGGCTTCACATCTATGTCTCTCAGGCTGCATGGCACTTCCTGGGTGTGGGCTCACAGCCATTTCAGCTGTCAGACCTCCTGAGGAGACAGGCGAGCACGGGTGGGTCAGGAAGGGATTCACCCTGTCAGGCCCCCAGAGTCCCATAGAACCCATCCAGCCAGAATGCCTCCTCCGAGGCCAAAATCTTGAGCCAAATTAGTGTCACACTCTCAGTAAAACATCTTGAGGAAAGTGAGTTGTTCTACATACTCCTCCTGTCAAGACATCTGTCCCTTGCCAAGACAGAGCCAGCACGCAGACAGCTACGTCCACGGCCTGACTCTGACCGTCCTGTGCGAGCTTTGCACACAGTGGACTCTTGGGACGAAGGCTTTCCAGCACCCCGAGGCCAGTGGGCAGCAGCCATGGGCCCTGGCACCCCTAGCAGCCCAGTGCCCGTCCCCAGCGCTCGGACCTCAGGCCCTTTCTTCCGATTAAGGTTTCACAGAGAACAGATGCCAGTCGGGCGAGATGTAAGTCGCCACTGGCCATAGCAGCCCTGGTGCCTTTGGGGAAACACCTTTGCTCCCCTCTTGTGTCCTCGTTTAAGGACAAAGGAGGTGATTACGTGGCCTCAAGGACAACACTGTCACCTGAACAACTGGGCAGCATCAGTGCAGCAGAAGCATCTAACCAGGGCATCTGACCAGCCTCAGGATTTAGGGCTCAGCACGTGCCACTTACGGAAAAGCAGAGGGAGATGAGAAATAACACGCAGGTAAACCGACTCCAGATCCTTCCGTTCCAGCGTAGTTTTGACTCACTTTGTCACTCATGGCTGGCAATCGAAACCTCATGCGAGGCTTCCTGACTCCGATTTGGCAAATCAAGTCCTAAAAGGAACCGGGAGACCCCAGAGGTCATTGCTGTGTCGGTGAGCAGGGACGGGCGTGGGCGTGATTCCGGCCAGTGGCTGGGGCCCGCCTTCGCGCTCCCGCAGCACTTCCCTGGGCGTCAGGGCGCCAGTGCTCACCCAGTCCTTGTGGAGGCGGCTGCCGTGTCACCACCGGCCTTGCGTCCCCTGTGCTCACGTTGGGCGATGGGCAGGGCCCCAGCGGTGGACGGAACAGAAACATCCAGGGCCACTCGGGCTTAGAGGGACAAGAGTGACCGGACGGGCGTGGCAGGCATGTCATTTAAACAGCCTGGTCAGCAGCGGCCTCAGGGCTGTGCCTCTGAGCAGAGATGGGAGTGGGGAGGGGTGAGCCTGTGGGTGTGGGCCTCGGGGAGCACATTCCCGGCTGAGGACCCAAGGGGGTTCCCAGCAGGGGTGCTGCAGGCGGGGCAGGAAAACCAGGGGCAATGACGGACCCTGTCACAGGGCTGCAGAAGCACCTGAGAGGGGCCGGGCAGGTGAGGGCAGGACAGAGGGCTGGTTTTACAGGGATTTGACGAGGGAACTCGTGCAGCCTTTGCCGATGCTCCGTGGCCTTAGCTGAGTGACCGACTGGTCCCAGACAGCCCACCCTCCCGGCACTGTGTGGACAACAGCCGCCTGCCGCTCACGGCAGGGAAGGTCAACAGCCCCTCCCCGCTTCCACTGCGTGGGGACGGCATGGCAGGCATGGCGCCAGAACTCTTATGCGGAAGCCGTCGCCCCAGCACCTCAGGGTGTAACTTATCTGAGAACGGGGTCTTCGCAGAGGGGACAAGTGAAAACGGGGGTGGGCGCCAAGCCACCACGGCTGGCGTCCTCTCATGACGGGGAAACGGGGGGTCACCCGGACACAGGGGAGGCCGCAGGAAGATGGAGGCAGACATCGGGGTGCCCGCCGCCAGGAAGGCCAGCGGCTGCCACCAACCCGGGTGCGGGGGAGGGCACGGCTCCTCCGCCCAGCCCCGGGAGGACCCGCGTCTCCGACGCCGCCATCTCTGAACGTCCAGCCTGGTGCCCTGAGGGGACAGGTGTCTGTGCCGATGCCCTGCTGTGCAGCCCTGGGTTGCAGCCCTGGCAAACCCGAGCATCACACAGGGTGGGTGCAGCCGGCCTGGCTCTCCCCCGGGAGGTCTCCCCCGCAACGCGACGTTGCCTGGTGTTCTGTGCCCTCGAGACAAGCGGAGCCGACCCAACATCAAGGGAGGCGGGTGCAGGCTCCACCCTGGTCAGTCACGGGAGGGGACAAGGCGGGGCCTGGGCGGATCTAGTCCCCAGACAGAGGCGGTGGCCCAGCCCCTGTTAGGAGAGCAGAGGGCACAGGAGCCCCGCCCCTGGGGTTTGGGGGGGCCAGGAGGGCAGCAGCAAGGCCACTGGAGCTGCCAGGCGGGAGGGGGTGGGCCAGACGCACAGAGGAGGAAGGGAGAGCAGCGGCCCCCGGAGCCCAGCAGCATGTGGACTGTGGGCGCGGTGGCCTCAGCTGGGTAGCCGGTCACGCCGACCGCCCTGCAGGGAGCTGATGCACAGGAGCCCCCCAGAGCCCAGCCCAGGCCAGGGGGGTGGCAGGGGCCCTGCGCCTGCAGAGAGCTCACTGAGGAGCTACGGACGTCACGGCACCGGAGTGGACCTCTGAGCGCATCCCACTCATGACATTGGGCTGAATTAAGGGAAACGTCGTTTTCTGACGGGAGGAGACACTTCGCGAGTCTCCAAATGTACACACGGAATCTACAAAGACTCCGTTTCATTTCACTGCGAACTGTTTATCTTGTATTTCTTTCCACAACGCCCAGGCCCATCGAGGAACATAACTGGGGGGCTGATAATGAACCTGAGAGCATGGGTGACGGTTCAGGGGGACACACAGGAGAGGGGGCAGCAAGCGGTCCAACATCTCGCCAGCCAGAGCCAGGGCCCCGCACCCCACAACCTGCACCCCACTCGCTGCACCCCACACCATGAACCCCACATCCATACCCATACCCCACACCCACACCCCACACCCCAAATCGTCCACCCCCACACCTGCACCCCCCACACCCACACCTGCACCCCACACCATACACCCGCACCCCAGGTACAGGGTGTGAAGTTTGGGGCGCCGTGATGGGGTGTCCAACGGCTCTGCCGGCCCCTCTGTGGGGCGGCGACGTCCTCGCTGCCCTGCAACAATGGAAGTGACTCTGCCATCCCCAGCAAGCCCGAGCTGGACCCCGGGGGTTAACACAACAAAGGGCCGGCGTTGGCCACCACGCACCTGCCCGGCCTCGCCCTTCACCCTGCAGTTAGTTTCATTTCAAAAACACACGTTCTGGGTGGAGGGAGAATCCATGGACCGGGATTCACCTCGCGCCGACCTTGGCGTTCCCGCAGCCACGCGCTGCCCCGAGCCACACGCATGTTCTCGATGAGCGAGCGCTCTGCGTCCCCCAGCTGGGGGGGGGGGCTGCGTGCCCCTGAGAGCTCTGAGGTCAGAGAGGACGTAGCATGTCCGAGGTTCTCAGTGAACACAAATACCCAGGCCCGGGGCGAGGAAGAGGCAGGCGAGGCACACACCAGGCATGCAAAACATTCACTGAGGAGAGTGTTTTAACAAAACCCTTTCCGAAAAGCAGAGCATCAAACTATGACCTCGTGTTGCCCTTGGCTTTTGTAAATGAAGTTTTGGGCCGGGATTGGGGTGGGGCAGGTGAGGCAGGCGGCCTCCTGCCTTTGTTTAAATATTCGATATTGTGTTCACCATGGATTTTGATGTTTCAAAGACGCGGCATTAAAGCGGTGCTCATCTTGCCCGCGGGGGCGGGGTGGGGGGGCGCGGCTGGCCGTGCATTTTGTGTCCCAGGCGCGTGCCTCTCGCCCCTCCCGCGAGGCCCAGCTCTGCAGACCCGTGACGACGGGTGTCGCTCTGTTTCGGGCACTTTGAGGACTTTGTGGACACACACAGTCATGCACTGAGCGCCCTGTGCTGTGTGGAAACCGAGGCACAGAGAAGTCAAGCGGCTGGCCCCAGGTCACGCAGCCAGTCGCGCGAGGGGCTGGGTTCGCACGGGCTCCGGCTCTGCCACGGCTCGGCCAGCGCGCCCCACTCCCTGCCGCTCCTCCGCCTCCCCTGCGCACTCGCAGCCGCGTCTGCCCCTTCCCCGGCAGGTGGCGCCGTCTCGTCCCACGCACCAGCCTCTGCGGAGAAGCGGCTTCCCCGCGGCACAGGCGGCTCTGTGGGGGGCCAGCCCACGGCCCCCAGGGGCGCAGCAGCACTTGAGTCCTGGCCGGAAGGTCGGCTTACGGCTGAGATGGAGGCTGGCCTAAGAGGCACGCCCAGCACGTGTGGAGTGGCCGCTGTCCACACGGCTGGCGAGCAGGACAGTACCCCTCGGGGAGGCCAGGCCCAGCGGCGCTCGGCGGCGGCCTCCTTGCCTGAGTGAACCCCGATATTCTCGTTGGGCCCTGCAGGCACCGACGCATAGTATCTGACTGTCCAGGTCCCCAGGGGACATGCAGTCCAGCCACGGTCACCACGGTCACCACAGACGCTGGCCACTCTCCCAGAGGACGAAGGGCTCGGGCAGCAAGCGGGGCACGGCCACCGCGAGTGACGGCTTAGGGAGGCTCGCTACAGCCACCGCCAGCCCCTCCGCCAACAGCTGCAGCCCCGGCAGTGGCCAAGCGGGGTGTCCCCTGCCCCTGTGCACACTCTGCATGCGTGACGCCGTGCAGTGAGCTCCCAGGACAGAGTGTGCCGCGTGCCCCGGAGCCTCGGGGGACGCAGACGGAAGGGCAGGTCCGTCCCTCTGGGGAGGGGCGGGGCCGAGGAGGGGCGGGGCCGGGCACCGCAGGGCAAGGGGCACCCAGGGCTCCCGCGCGCACCCCCACCGCGCCGCCTGCGGGGTGCGAGGGCTCAGACCGCGGAGGCCTGTCTGCCGACTTGTCGCGTGGCTGTTCTCGCTTCCTCGGAAGCAGGGCCTGTGCTCAGGACGTGGGGACAGGGGTTTATTCCAGAAAACAGGATGTGGCAGCAAGCTCATGCGGGGGGGCTGTCACGTGTCCCGGACGCCTGTGCACAGAGGGGCTGCGCTCCCCTGCTGCTCCGAGCAGGTGGGGCGCCCCGAGGCGTCGGGCAGGGAGGCCGGCAACACCACAGCTGCCCTCTCCCTCTGGTCAGGGTTGGCCGCAGGGGGGACGGATCTGTGGGTCTAAGGGCATTGAGCTCGGCGTCCCCCGTCCTGCCTCAGCCTGGAAGGGGCACACAGCAGGCAACAGCCACCAGGTGGCTGGAGTTGGGGCAGCCATGTGCTTTCCAGCGACAAGCCCCGGGGGCGGCCAGGCGAGTCAGCCTCCTTTCCCCGTTTTCCGACGACTGGACCGGGGCCCAGGAAGGTGCGTGACTGACCCAAGGTTGGTGCCATTCCCCCTCGTCCCTGAATACTGGGGGCTGAGAGGAAGCAGCTCCCGTCCCTGGGTCTCTGCCGTTCGAGAAGCAAATGGCCCGCACCGGGCACCTTTATAGCCCCAGGCAGACGCGGGGAGAGAACGGGGTGCGGGCGAGGGTGGGGGGCGCGCCAGACACAGCCCCGTCCAGTCGTTACGGGGAAACGGCCGCCCGAAGCTCTTATAAATCACCCCGCACTAACCAGCCACTGAAGGACAGTCCCACAAAAAATACAAGGGACCACAGCAGGCCGCTAGCAGAGACGAGCGGGGCGTGCAAACTGGGGGCATCCAAGGGCCTTTTCTGAGCTGTGGCTTGATTTACCTCAGAGAGGGCGGCCCCGGGGAATCGCTGTGGGGTGAGCTGCTGCGGTGACAGCCTGTGCCCCAGGCACAGCAGGTGGGCGTGCGGGGCTCGGCCTGGGGGCGGGCCCTGCAACGCAGCCCCAAGCCTGGGCACCCGGCAGCCCACCCAAGCCAGGTGCTTCTGCCGGCTCGGTGTCCGCCACCATTCTCACACGGCGCAGAGGGCTGCGCCATCTCAGGACCAGCCAGAATTGCCATGTCGTGGAGTGCCTTCCTTTCCCAGTGGGGAGCAGGGACCCAGTGCAGCGGGGTGAGTGGCAGGCCCCCAGAGACGTGCCCGGAACCCGTGACTGTGAGCTCATCTGGGAAAAGGCTCTTCAAAGTTAGAATTAAGGGTCTCGAGAGGACATCATGGGTTACCACAGGTTACCACTAAGCATTCTTTCAGGCCACAGGAGGAGGGGGACAGACCCTGGCGGGAAGCACCCACTCGCCCAGGAACGCCTGGGGCCGTCAGAAGCCAGGAGAGGCGAGCCAGGAGCGTCCCCCCGAGCATTCGGAGGGTGTGTGGCCCTGAAGACACCCCGATCTTGGACTTCAGCCTCTAGGACTATGAGAACGCGTTCCTGCGGTTTTAGCCCTCGGCCACCAGCCACCCAGCTTGACGCAGCGTTTAGAGCTGAAGCGACGAGCACGGTCCCGGGTATTAGACGCGAGGCAAACGGGGTCGGAGAGTGGACTGGCCTGACGGTCACGCGCTGCTCAGTGACGGAGGCTGGGCCTGTCTGACGCGAGTCAGCTGCCTCCCCGGCCACCCGCGGCGCCCGCCCGAACGATGGGACAAGCACACCGGCTCACGCCCTCACGATCAGCACAGGGGGCCTCGCGTCTCCCGGCCACCGCGACCGACCCGACACCGCCGCCTGGGCCCCCGTCTCACTCCCGGTGCCAGGAGAGCCGCGACTTGCCCCGCCGGCTTCCGCACGCCGTTCAAGCCCCTGCCGTCAACACCACTTCCTTTCTCCATCATTCTGACACCAAAAGTTCAATTTGTTTTTTTCAGATATACTGATATAATGTACATACAACACAGTATAAGTGTGAGGTGTGCAATGTGACGGCCCGATGCGTAGAGTGACTTGATGGCTACAAGAAGGCCAGTCACCACGTCCGTCACTTCACGCGGGTACAGGTGTGTGTGTGTGAGCGCGCGCACGCACGCGCGTGTGACTTACTCTCAGCGAACAGCACGGTAACACTGTGAGACGCATCAACGAGCTGTGCTCGGCCCCCGCCCCGGGGTCTTCCGGCTACGAGTGGGAACCGCTGACCGCTTCTCACCTTTCGCTCCCCGACTGGCTCACTGCCAGTCGACTCTGCGTCTGGGAGGCTCCGTTTACGTTTCCACAAATGGGTGAGACCACACGGTGTGCGTGTTTCTCGGTCTGACTTACATCACTCAGCATGGCACCTCACACCTCCCTCGTCTTGTGAATGGCTGGAGTTTTCTCTTATGCCTGGAGAACAATCCACTGGCTCCGCCTCTTCTTGGTCCAGTCGTCCGCTGATGGACACGGGTTGCCTCCACATCTCGGCTGCCGTGAATATGCCTCAGCGGACACGGGGAGCCCATGCCTCTTCAAGGTAGTGATGTCATTTCCTTCAGGTAAATAACACCCCGCAGGGAGACTGCTAGAGTGTACAGTAGTTTTATTGCTAATGTCTGAGGAGACCCCATACTGTCTTGTTTTCCACGGCGGCTGCGCCCGTTCACGCTCCCACCGACAGTGCACAAGGGTCCCAGCTTCTCCATGCCCTCCCCGATGGCCATTCTGACAGGTGGGAGGTGAGACCTCATTGTGGTCTGATTTGCATTTTCCTGAATACCTGTGATGCCAAACATCTTTTCATGTACCTATTGGCCATCTGCATGTCTCCTTTGGAAAAATATATGTCAAGGATCTTTGCTCATCTTTTAATGATATTATTTATTATTTTGTTATTGAGTTGTATGGGTTCCTTATGTATTTTTGGATATTAACCCCTTATCAGATATGTAATTTGCAAATATTTTCTCCCATCTCGTAAGTTCCCTTGTCATTTTGTTGATTATTTCTTTTTCCGTACACAGATTTTTAATATGATATCATCCCACGTGTTTCCTTTTGCTGTGAAACCATCTGGTTCTGGGCTTTTCTTTGTTGGAGGTTTGCGATTACTGATTCAGCGTCCTTACCTTACCAGCCTATTCAGATTTTCGGTTTCTTCATGATTCACTCTTAGTAGGTGGCATATGTTTCTAGGAATTTATCCATTTCTTCTAGATGGGTACATAAATATTGGTACATAATTATCCGTCGCTGTCTCTTTCGGTCCCTTGTGTTTCTGGGTTATGTTATGTCTCCTCTTATAATTTTATCTACTTCAGTCCTTTCTTTTTCTTGATTAGTCTAGCTAAAGGTTTGTCTCTTTTGTTCATCTTTTCAAAGAGCTAACTTTCGATTTTGTTCATCTGTGCTATTGTTTTCCCATTCTCTATTTGTTTATCTCTGCTCTACTGTTCATTATTCTCTTCCTCCTACTAACTTTGGGCTTAGTTTTTTCTTTATCTAGTCCCTTGAGGTATAAAGTTAGGTTATTTGAGGTCTTTCTTGTTTCTATAGCTATACACATTCCTCTTAGGACAGCTTTTGCTGTATCTCATAAGTTTTGGGTTATTGTTGCCATTTTGATTTCTCAAGCTTTTAAAATTTTCCTTTTGATTTCTTCTTCAATCTGTTGGTTATTCAGAAGCACCATTTAATTCCAATGTATTTGTGAATTTTCCAGCCTTCCTCCTGTTATTGATGCCTAGGTTCATACCGTGTGTTCAGAAATGATACTTGATGTAATTTCTCTCTTCTTGAATTTGTTGTGATTTGTTTTGTGGCATAGCATACGACCTATCCTAGAAAATGTGCCGTGTGCAGCTGAGAAGAATGTGTATTTTGCTGCTGTTGGATAGAATGTCTGATAGATTTATTTGCTTGCTAGTGTTGTTCAAATTTGCTGTTTGCTTATTGATTCTCTGTCTGGATGATCTACTCATTGTTGAGCGTGGGATATTAAAGCCCCCAACTATTATTGTATTTCCATTTACTTCTCCTCTTAGTTCTGTTAGAATCCGCTTTATATATTTAGGTGCTCTGATGTTGGGTGCACAGAAATTTACAATTGTCATATCTTCTTGATGAGTTGACCCTTTGTCATTATCAAATGACCTTCTTTGTCTCTTGCGACCATTTTTGGCTTAAAGTCTACTTTGCCTGATATAAATATAGCTACCTCTGCTTTCTTTGGTCACCATCCGCTTGGAATGTCATTTCCCATCCCTTCACTGCAAGCCTGTGTGTGTGCTCAGGGCTCAAGGGAGGCTCTTGCAGGCAGCAACAACGTCAGACCCGTGCACAGCACTTCCGACCACGGCACTGACCATGGCTCCCGCAGCCCGTCCCACAGGCAGGGTGCCGCGTCTGCGGTGGGCTGCCTCGGGTGCTGGCACGGAGGCCTCGGGGTGAGTGAGACACCACTGTGTCACCTGGCTGCGGTGCCCCACAGCACAGGTCCTGCCAGAGGCGGGCGGGGGGCACCTGAGGGGCAGGAAGTCGCCGAGGGCTTGGCTCTGTTTAATTCACAAAGGGAACTAAGACATTCACCCCGTCAGGCTAGTGACTGTCCAAAGACCGGGTGGGTGGATTTGGTCACGGAGACACTCAGCAAACGTCTACCCCTCCCAGCTCTGTGCAAATAGCTCAGGTGCGAAGGAGAGAGAAGTGAGGACGTTTCAGTCGCTCAGGGGCAGTGACTCACCCACCCGGCCTTTGTCGGAGGCTGGATGGTCCCCTTTTTAATTTCATCAGGCCGAAATGGTTATCAAATGTCCTGCTGCAAAAGACTATTCCACTTTAATCATCATTTCTCTTGAGAAAAAGAAATGCAAGCATGCCAACACGCCATCCGAGGACCAAGATGTGCCTTCCTAATACAGTAATAGTCGTCAGTTTATGAGCCATTTGATGAAACAGCCAAAGGAGGCATTAGGGCATGTGGCTCTGGTCGCTGGGAACAGGCGGGCGTGATGGATGGGGAGGCCTGACGGTGTAAAAACCGCTTAATGTATGAACGCATTATGGCAGCGAACCAAACTCAAACAGCCATAAATATTTGAGGCACCTAACAAGGATTTCAGCAAACACCGCATAGAAACACTTAGCGCAATGCCAGCGGAAGCCGGGGCGCGGGCCTGGCGGGCCAAGGCCCGTGCTGCCTCCTTGTGCGATGATCAGATCAAAGCACTTGGCTGGCTGCTTCCACAGCAAGGGGCACCCAGGGGCCGGGCCGTCCCCAGCTCCGTCGCGCTTCCTGCTCCGACAAGGCTGACCTGCTCGGCTTTGCACGGCAGCGTGGTGGGCTGGGTGGCCGTGCCCTGCTCCCAGGCCTTCCTGCTTCTGTTTAGCTCCCTGTGACCTTGGGCAAGTTACACAACACTTCCTCAAGGGTAAAGCTGGGGTGTAATAGAGCCAACTCATCGGGTTTCGGAGGGACCAAAATTAACGTCAGCCTGCACACCCCACGTGCACAGCGATTACAGAGTCATTACCATTATGACCTTGAGCTAGTAGAAACACAGCGTCCGGACTTCAGCTTCTCATCTGAGAAATGGAGCTCACGTCACCTCCCTCACTTATTTGGAATGAAGAACCAATCAGGTATTACGACATGAAGCCCCCAAGACTTTCTCAGGATCATTAATGCACGATGATACAGAAGAGACTAGCTCTTTACCTAATCAATTCTCTCCCCTTCTTCTTATTAATAGAAACTCTAATTTTTAGCAAACATGTAGCTGCCAGATCAAAGCAACCAAATGGCTAGGCGTCGGCCGGTTGTGCCGTTGTGCGTAAGCAGAGGTGTATGTGCACCTTCTGGAAAGCCATCTTAAAAGGCTATCAGCGGACCCTTCTCTACCGTCCTCTTTTCTGCTGATGGGCACGTGCCTGCGATGGTGGGAGTTCAGGCAGCCATTGTGAGCCGCGAGGCAGGGAACTGCGCAGCAGGGGGATCACAGGGAGCTGAGTCCCTGGGGCTGGGAGGCCTCACCAGCCCGGGGTGCCCGCCCCAGGCCCTCGTCTGCGCAGGGGAGAGGCGGCTCCCGTGGCATTCAAACCGCTGGCCCTGGGGTCGTCCTTGGTTTGGAGGTGGAGCCGGGCCCTCTGTCCCATCCCGTGGGGGCAGGGTGCACCCTCCTTCTCTTCGCTAAGACCCTGCTGACAGCCACGAGCCGAGGCCCTTGTGGGGGCAGGATGGCAGCCACAGGCGGGCGGGGCCTGCAGCCTCGCAATGTGTTTGCTGTGCGTGGAGCAAAGCGGCACCAGGCCGTGAGGCTGTTACAGCGACAGCGATGACACTTCAAGTCTTTGCAGCTACTGCACGCACATGAAGAGGACTCCCGGAGGGTCCAGACTGTGCGAAACAAATACATGTCGGTTATTTTGGAGGCCTAATGAAAATCGAGGGGTGTTTTCGTATAACAGCGTTTTAAACTGGTAAGAGGGGCATTTTCCAAATGACCAGCTGCCTCATGGATCAGCCATCGAGGATATAAACTGAACTGGCACCCGAGAGGACTGACGAAGAGGGCTCATCAGTAGTCCCCAGAGCACTCGCTTTCCTGCACCCCACACGAGTGTCAAAAGGATCAGTGGAGATGAACCATCCCGGAGGAGCATCCCAGCTCGTCCATTAGCGTGGGGGCTCTGCGTTTCCTCGGCAGTGAGCGGCGAGTGCAGGGCAGCGGCCGGCCAAGTGAGCAGCGACCTGAGCGAGACCACCCCTGCCCCCTGCCCCCTGCCCCCGCCCCCTGGGCAAGCGGGGACCCGGGACGAGGGAGGCGGGCTCCCGTGTCAGAGCAAAGTGGCCCAGCAGTTCCTCTCCCTCCGACTCCAAGGCTCCACGTTCCCGAGGCATCTGAAAGTCACAGGACTACCCGACGCCCGCTCCCCAGCAGAAAAACACGAGCACATTGTAGAGCAAGAGGAAGCCTCTGAGAAATGCACCCCTGGGAAGGGCGGGGGGGGAAGGCCACCCTGCTTCCACGCGCTGTCTCTCTCAACCCCCAACCCGCAGGGAGAGCCTCCCCCACGCTGCGCCTTCCAGCACCTTCCACGCGGTCTCGCAGGGGTCGCTGGCGGGGCGGCAGGAACTGGGTCTGTGACCTGTAGCCCAGAGCAGGGCTGTCTGACCCGTCCCTGGCCTGTTAGGACCCGGGCCGAACAGCGGGAGGGGAGCGGCGGGGAGCAGGCGAAGCTCCATCTGCATCTGCAGCCGCCCCCAGCGCCGGCATCACCGCCTCGGCTCCGCCTCAGGTCGTCAGGGGTCAGGTGCTCACGGAGCACCATCCCTGGTGCCAGACAGGTGGGGGGCCGCTGTCGTAAAAAGTCCAGTAGGAAATGACATGTTTGGCCACATGTTTAGCCCAAGCGGGTCGCGTAGCCGAGCCTGACGTCCTGGGTGCCCAGCTGGGAGAGGACACACACTGTCCTCTGAGGGAGCAGCAAGAACAACCTGGCCTGCGACTCCAGGACAGGACACAAGCAACAGTGTGAGCTCAGGCAACGCTGTTTTAACACCACAAGAGCAGAAGCTGCAGGACCCCAGGAACGGGGTCTCCCCTCGGAGGTGCAGTGGCTGTGAGAGGGTCACCGACCTCCCTAAGGGCCACGTGTCCTCCACTTCGTGCCGTGTCCTGAAGCTCTGGTCCCATACAATCTGTATCTCCCTCGCCTTTTGCAGCCCCTGCAGCTGACACACGTGAAGCCCTACTCACCCTGACAGGTGCTTTCCCCAGACACCGGCACAGCCCTCTTTCCATACTTGTTTTAGTCACTCTCGCACGTTTCTGCACGACCTTGGCCGCAAGAAAAATAAACAGACAGAAATATTTAGTTTTTAGGGGACCAGGGGCAGCTCCTCCTTCTGTGTCCCGTACGTGCTGAGAAAACCACGCTCATAGGACATGGTTTGGGGCTCAGGGGCTGGGCAGGTGTAAAGTCCCCAGAGGGTCACGCTGGCCCAGAGGCAGCGTCCCGGGGTCCACGGAGGGGGCGAGAGCCCAGCCTTCTGCTTCTGGAGCAAATTCGCCACCGAGATGCCCAGCAGCCGCTGCCCACGCAGCAGAGATGGTGCTTCTCTCGCACGAATCATGAAGCTCGAGCCTCCGGTCACAGCTCAATGAAGCGCCCCCCTGAAACCGGAAGCCACTTTCCTCTGTCAGAAAAAAGGCGCACACACCCCACAGCCCCAGGACACGGCGCGACGTTATTAATCTTCAGGTTAATATCTGGTCGCCTTATACAAAGTGGCTGCCCTGGGTCTCTCAGGCAGACTTATTAGATCTTTGAAGAAAAAAATATTTGAGGAGTAAATAAACAGCTAAACAAAGAGCTGCCAGAGGCCCACGGCCCCTGCATCACACAGGAAGGATGCTGCCGCCCTTGCCACTTCTCTAGCTGTCACCCAAGTTTACAATGAACAGCCACCAGCACGCAGCGTGGAGGAAGTGGGAGGGTGTCGCTTGCGTGGAAACAGTGGCACCCTGCGACGGTCCTGTCGAGGGAGCCAGAGGGAAGCCCCTGCTTCCCGCGGGTGCCCGGGAGGCCAGACCCAAGCAGCCCTGGACAGGGGATGTCCCGAGGGCCCCCACAGCCCGGCAAGGACAGACGGCCAGGGCACAGCACGCCGAGCAGGACAGAAATGAGCCCCCGGGCCTCCGAGTTTGAAACAAGACTATTGAGAAGCAAAGGACAAGGCATGTCTACGTCAAAAACTGCTCCTGAGAAGTGTGAATTCCTTGCTCTGTGCGGTCGGGTTGCAGGTGCATCTGCAGTCCGCCCACCCACTCATCGCTCCGCTCGTCCGCGTGCCAGGAGAAGAGACACTAATATTATCAGAAAACACCCTTTACTACTCCCGGGTATTCAGAAGCCCTTAAAATGTCACCACACGCCACTAGCATCCTAAACGATCTTAACCGGGACTCTCGTTCATTTGATGTGCTCGGTAGTCAGACCAGGACAGAAATAAGGCTGCTTCCTGCGCCGTGCTCGGGGACCGCCCACGCGAGCTCAGGGCCCCGCAGAGCGGCTCCCGCGCCCTGGGGAACCCGCAGCATCTGCTGGTCGCATTTTACGCAGCGTTTTTTCTTACGGTAAGTTGTTTTCTTTTTCTCACACTGCAGTGTGTTTGCCACCAAGGCTCAGCTGTGAAGCTGACCGGCAGACGGGATGCGGCTAGCTCGCCGAGGGCCGGGGCTGCAGGTGGACGCTCAGAGAGCCGGAAGCAGGGTGGAGACCAGAGAGCTCCGGCCGTTCTGAGGGAGGGCTCCGTGCAAATGTCTGGGCCGCGCCCGCGCCCCCTGGGGGACCTGGGGACAGACCTTCCGGCTCCAAGTCAGGGTTCTGGCTGGAGGTGTGCCGTCCTGCTGCCCGGGACAGTGCTGTGATGCTGGTGCCCAGCAGCCACTTCTAACCGTGAGTCGGTGGCCGTAAGGAAGGAAGACAATGGCTGGCAGCGGTCGGGGTCCCTGGCGACCTCGTGGGGCCCCCAAGTCAGCCCAGAGCTTCCCAGCCACAGGCTTCTTGCTCACGTGAGAAGAAGTTGAGCTCATCGTGCTTCGGCACCTGTCCGACAGTCAGCACAGAGCCCCCAGGCTCGTGAGCACGGGGCAGCAGAGAGCCCTGGGGTTCACCCGGCAGCTGGATCTCCTGACACACGTGCATTTGTCTTGTATATTTTACAACCCGTTGGTCACTGTTAGATGTATACAGAGTAGGGGCTGAAATCTGTTTTTAAAATAACTATTAAAATGATAAAAACAGGTTAATTTAGGAGTTTTGGAAAAACCTGATTCGGCTTTGTCGAATAGGATAACAAAGTGACCATCAACATAACAGAAAAGTAACTCAGTTTTCCACGATTCTGTACATTTGTGATTGGAGACAGTCTCAGTGAAACCCCCAAACGCGGCCCCCACAACTTCGCCTGCGGCGGCGGCAGCGGCTGCGGGAAGCGCGAGGGGTGCGCGGGGAGGGCGCTGTGCGCCTGGCTCAGCGCGCCCGGGCCGCGCGCAGCTCAGACGCAGGCGCCGGGCCGCGGTTCGCGGTCGTCACGACAGCAGCCGTGGTCCCCAGAGCCCCCAGATCCAGCCGCGGCCAGGCTGCTGGTTCTTCGGAACTATGACTTCTGTTCCCGCGCTCGGCCGGCTGTAAGCGCGGGGAGACGGCGAAGGGGCCTGTGAGCCGCCGCACAGAGGAGCCTTGGCCCCAGGCGGAGACTTGCCGCGCTCCGGGGCCACGCACCAAAAGGTTTCCTAAGTGATAGAAACGGACCTGTGGGCGCCAATAGTAAGAATCCACACGGAGCGTGAAATGAAACGAAATTCTCCTTCTTGGGAAAAAGCACCCGCGGTGGCCCGGACGGGTTAGCTCCACGCCTTTCTTGTCAAATCGCCAAACGGCGCCAAACCCTCGCCATCTGCCCAGGAGGAGGAGGAGATTTAACCCACCAACGGGACGCCAAGAGACGCCGAGCAGCCGTCTGGCGACGCTGAGTTAGAAACACCGCGTTCCGGCCCCGGCCGCGCGGAGCTGGATGTCACGGCCGCTGCGCCGAGCCGGAATTCAGTTTGGCTGGAGCCAGGCCGGTCACCAGAGGTCACCATTGCAGGAAAGGGCAGCAGCGGAAGCTCCCCCTGCACGGGGGCGGTGAGCGGCCCCCTCGCCCGTCCCCGCACCCCGGGCTGGGGGCTGTGCACCCCCACGCTCGGAGGCACAGGGCAAGCACCATTTGGGGCGCGGTCCCCCACCCAGCACCCAGCAGCGCCCGGCACCGCGCAGACGCTCCAAAACTGGGCAGGAAAACGAGGAACGATTGGAAGGCTGCTCTTCAGAAGCAAATGCCCCGCGGGGGGCGGGGAGCGATATGGGTCCCCAGCAGGACCCACAGTACTTCTCAGGGTGACAGGGCCTCAGCTCTGGGGACACACTGCAGCCCGGCTGCTCTCCAGGGCGCAGTGAACCCCGCTCTGCGGCAGGCTCCGCCCCGCACACGGGGGGGGGGGAGGGGGTAGGGGGGGGCTGCGGAGAGCCTGGCCTCTGGTGCCTGCCCGTCACCGGGTGAGGCCCTGCGAGCAATGTCCCAGGTGTTTCTGGGCATCAGAGCAGGGAGGGGCGCGTTCCGCAGCCAGCGAGCTGAGGCTCAGGGACTGAGCATCCAGCAACCCAGGGCCTCTGGGGCCAGCGCCCCCTGGGGTTCCCACAGTGGCCTGCCCCAGGTGCCGCGGGCGGGGCTCCAAACACCTGCTGGGCCCCTCCCTCAAACCGTGACGCTACATCAGAGCTGTGGGTTCCCAGTGCGGGTGCAGCGGGGTCCAGCCATCTCTGACCCGCCACCTATGTCAGGGAGGCACGGTGACCCCACAGTTTGACCTTATGGCCAAAAGCATCCCTGTCCAAGGTGGAGCAGGCCAAGCTTCTACTTCTAAAGAGCTTTCTAAAATTCTTGTGTCCCTTAATTATAACTACCCACATCCACCCCCCAGGAGTAAACAGGTCACATGGCAGTTCTTACCTGGAGCAGACAAAGCTCAGAGTCCCCGGGGCCTGCTCTGTGCCTGGCCCCGAGGCCCGGGCCAGGTGTCCACTCCCACAGCCTCCCGAGCCACCCCGAGCACGGTCTGGGCGGCGACCAGCAGTGAGTGGCTGGGTCCTCCTCATCTGCTGGGCGCTGGGCAGGATGCCAGCATGAGCTGGGGGCCGCAGAAAAGGCCGCCCCGTGGAGCACACAGGGGTCTGAACGAAGCACAGCGCAAAGGCCGCGTTTGGGGAAACGGTAGGGTCGTCACAGCGTCCGCTGTGCGGAGCTGCTGGGACAGTGCGCAGACGCGGGTCAGGCCTGGTGCAAAGGCTGGCCCCGCGCTCGCTCGCGGCTGTGAGCTGGGTCGTGGCCTCATGGGACGGCACTGGGAGGTGCAGTGCCCATCAGCTACTGCCCCCCACATTCGTTTCCTGCCCCCGGAGGGCGCTCTCCCCAGAACCGAAGTTCACGCCTGAGAAGGTGTGGGCCGGGAGGGCTGGGGCCCAGACGCCCACGAGGCCCAGCTGAGGTCACAGCGCTGCTGGCCCTGCTGTGCGACCGGCAGGTGTCCCTCATCCCGGACGCGCCGCCTCACCTGTGCACTGGGAGTGAACAGGGCGGCATCACGCTCCCACGCGTGCTCAGGGAGCGAGGTGTGCGGCACCTGTCACGCTGCTGCCCGACACGCACGCGCTCTGGGGACAGACGCTACCTTGCCGAGTAGGCGGCCGGCACAGTCCCCACTCTGTCCAGGCAGCTGAGACGAGGGCTTCCGGTTCCCCCCGCCCCCGCCCGGGGACGCCGGTGCCTCTGCGCCCTCCCGCTTCCCTGTGCCAGGGCCCCGCCCGCCCTCCAGCCGCCGTCACCACTGCTGTGCCGCTGTGGCCCGCGGGGAGCAAAGGGTCAGTGACGCAGTAAACTCGGGAAGAAGTGAGGAAATGTGACGAGTGAGTGTGGAGACACCGAACACGCCAGGGGCTGCGGCTGCACGAACAGTGCGTGTGTGCATCGTGTTTGGGTGTGCGCCACACACACAGGCTTCCTCCACAGTCCAAAAAGCGAACAGGCAGGAACTGAGACCCACACCACACGCGCCCCAGGGAAAGGCCTTCGGGGCGCATTCCGTCTCTCAGCACAGACGACACCGCCTGTCGTTACGGCCCGCCCTGTGCTGGGACGCAGGAGCAGGCGGCCACATGCGGAGACGGGCTCCTCGGCACTGAGGGGCGTGACCCCCATGACCAGCTCGAGGCTGCGTCCTCCGTGCTCGCTGGACCTGCGCCGTGGGAGCAGACGCAGGGTGGCAGCCACACACTCCTCCCAAATCGCTGTCCCTCGGCACGCGATTCTGCGTCTAGGACGTCATTCCACAGATACGTTTGCAGTGCGAACGACCTGCATGCCACTTCCTCCCTGCAGCGTCACTGTGCCTGCAAAGGAGCCTCACTGACTCCCAGAGGAACGCCGAAAACGATGCCACTTCAGACGCTGGGTGGGTGGAACACCGTCTCCCCCAAAGCAAGCCGGAAAAATGGGCTCCTCACGCCTGACCCGGAGAGAGCCACCGTCACTCGGCACCGTGAGTGGAAATGCCGAGTGGGGCAGACGCAGAGAGTGAGGAAGGGACACAGGTTTGCTCGTGTGTGCGTGAAGGGCTGCTGCACGGACACACAGTCATCGCCGGGGTCACTGTGCAGGGGACGGGAGTATTTGTGTGTGCTGCTCTGAATTGTGACTATTATCTTCTCAAAACATGAAATTTAAAGAAGAAACAAGACGAAAAGAGGTGACAGATGTGCGGCTCTCAGCACAGTGCCGGGAGCATAATCAGCTCTCAGCAACGGTTAGTGGCTTCGGTTGTGATTATTTGTCATTCTTATTGCCCTAAGAGCCCGTATCAGGCGCCAGAACCCCCACCGTGCCCTGGGTGCCGGCCCCGGCTTAAGGGACCTGCTGGAATGTTCCTGCCTCCCTGCTCTAGCTCACACCAACTGGCCCCCACCTGCCCCTCCCCCTTCTTCACTGACAACACCCCAAAGACTCCACACGCCTGCTCCTTGCAACCTGCAGGAGCCTTCCAGCTATGAGCGGTCAGCTTAGGGGTGCCGACCAGCACAAGACATGAGGGGCGAACCCCTGGGTTCTTAGCCCCCCCAGCTGACCTTCGCCCTCCCTTTGCCTCCATGACCACCTTCCCGAGGGCCCGTCTGGACTCTAGCCACCCGCCTCTGCCCGGAACTGCCCTTGTCCAGGCCTCGGCCCGCTCACCACCAGGTCCGGCAGGCACTGCCCAGACCCTCCCGGCCTCCGGCCACCGTGCCTGCCCCAGCCCCTCCCCCACCCGCACTCTGCTGTCCCGTGGGCTTTTGTGCCCTTCACAGACGTCGCACCCCAGAGCCTGCTCCAGGCCTCGGCCCCAGGGCAGTCTCTTCGCTGCTCACGAGGACAGTGTGACCCCTCACCTCCAGCCCCTCTGCTCAGCCTCAGGCACCGTCTCCTGAAGCCTCCTGGGTGCCGCACCTCAAACTCGGTCGACCCAGCTGGACTCCCTTTTCTTCCCCTTCAAGCCTGTGCTACTCCTATGTCCCGAACTCAAGGACGATGCTGCCTGCCACCCAGCGGCCTAAGGCGACTTGCTTCTCTCTCTCCCTCACCCCACAGTCGATCGGTCACACGTCCGGCTGGTTCTAGACCCTGAACATACCTACTCTGTCCACTCATCCCTCTGTTCCGCCCACCAGTGCCCGGGACCCACGCACCGCTGTCTCCGCCTTGACCGCTGGGCCACCCCACGCCGCCGGCTAGTGCCGCGCACCTGCGCTCCAGCGGGGCCACCTTTCTGACAGTCAGACTTGCCAGCATCACCCCCCAGCCTCCAGCCATGCCCCACGGACGTGCAGCCACCCCAGCACCGCTCCCCGACAGTGGTCCGGGGGACGACCATGGGGCCGAACGGCCCTGGCGCCGCGAAGCTTGCCAGAATCCCCGCACCTGCGGCTCCGATGGCCACGCGTCACCCTGGGCGTGGGCGAGGGGGACGCTGAGGGCTCCCGGCGCGGGGTCCTGAGGGAGTGACGAGGGTGGGGGGCCAGGGGGGGGCTGCTGGAGCCGGAGCGGGGCGCGTGGCTGAGGAGGAGGCGGGAAGCGGCCTGCAGGCGGACAGAGGGAAGACCCCGCGGACGTCCACGGCGAGGGACGTCCAGAAGCTCCGCGGGCCTCGGCCAGCTCCTGGCGAAGCCTGAAAACAGGGCCCACCTGGAGTCCGAGACCGGGGGACGCTCACGGCACAGCGTCTGCTCTCGAGCGAACCCGCGATGAGCGAGGCCGCGGGCCAGCCGTCCCGATCTGCTCGCCGCCCTCCTCCGCCGGGAGCGTCTGGAAGGCCTTTCCCACGCTCCTCGGCAGCTGCGTGTGAACCGCACGCCGAGGGGCAACTGCGCTCCTGGGGCCTCTGGGAGGTGGAGGGGGCCACCTTCCCGCCCTGCAGGCTGCGCCACGCGATCGAGGGCTCGACCGCGGCCTTCGGCGTGCGTCCACCGAGGGTCAGGAGGCAGCAGAGGCAGCAGTGCCGGTGACAGCGAGTTCTCGCAGCTCCTTCCTGGCACCTGGATCGTGCCTCAGACAGTGGCCGGAGGCCTGGGAGCCCCTCCTTCCTGGGATTCTCCAAGCCTCGCTTTAAATCTCCATCTGCTGAAAACACCCAGGCAGTTTGCTGCGGGTGCTGATGGACCATTCTCAGAGGACTCGCCTTGTTCACATTTGCACACTCGGTGCCCGGCACGGTGTCTGGAGGCAGGTGTTCAAGTGCATTTCGTGAAAACGAATGAAATTAAAAAGCGCGTGTAGTTCCTTGGCACCCGGAGATTCGTCGGTGCCACAGACCCGGATTCTGGCCCCAGATATCCCGCCACGTGGGAGAACAACGTGACTGCGTTTGACAAGAGAAACCGCAAGCCTCCGAGGGACGAAGGGCAGCTTCCCGACACGAACGGTGCCGGCGGGTCGCGTGAGCACAGGCTCCGACGGCACATGGCGGCGTCGGCAGCAAAGGCGCCTCTCAGGCCCTGGATGGGGACGGTGCCCACAGGCAGCTCTTCTGCACCTTGACCTGCTGCCCACTGGCGCCCGCTGTGTGAAGCCAGGACAGGGGTTATCCCGTATGGAAATTTTATGTTTTGTCTGCCAGATGCCAGATGACTTGGGTCGCGCCCAGGGCATTCGGTGATGGAAAGGCCGTCATGGTCACACGTGCCACCACCCAGCACCCTGAGCTGTTTGCAACATCCCAGGGCACAGGAGCACGCCGCAAGGCACGGCCACGTGAAGGCCATTCATTCCAAATTCCTCTCGGATTGTTTTCCTCTACAACCACCAGGGCTCCGCAACCAGGCCCCCCGCTGCGGGCCCCATCCCCACCCCAGCCAGGTGCCGCCCACAGGACACAGCACGAAGTCCGGTGCCCAGTCCATTAGAAATGCAAGAAGAATGAGCCTTCATCAGGCTGCCCCGCCCCCAAACGCCAGGAAACGGGGGACGTCACAGCGGTGGCTGGGCAGTGCCTGTGAGGCCGGGCGTCGGGGCCTGTCACCAGCAGGCACAGCCTGGGTCTCGCTGCTGAGTGCGCCGTGTCCTCGCCCTCAGGCTTGTCATGGGCACGTGGCAGCGATGAACACAGGGCACTAAACGTGCTGCTGGTCACGTCTTCACCCTGCCCACTCATTTCTCCTCCAACTCTGTACCAAACGGCACAGAAGACCCCTTCTTTGTTCCTGCGGGACGTGCGTGCGCAGAGGCTTCTCCAGTGACAGGCTGCAGGGACCTGTGCACAGCTCAGAGAGTCGCCGGAGGCCCCGCTTTACCGGGGGACGTCAGGCACCCTGCCCGGGCACTGTACTCGCTGTAGCACAAACCTGCGATGACAGCGGCCACTCCAGAGAGCCGCATGTGCCGCGTGCCCCCGGCCGGGACTGAGCTGCAGGGTCGGGATGTGCTGCGGCCCGTGCCTGTTCCTCCGGCACACGGACGCTTTGAAAGACTCCCGGGAGAACACTGGGTCTGTCCCCCAGCTTCTGCAGGCCTGGGGTGCCCCCTCGCGGGTGTTCGCTGAGGGGGGCAGGGAGGGTCTGGGTCGGTGCAGCGGGTGTGGACCTGTGCCGTCTCCACACACTCGTTAGGAGCCCACAGTTCAGGCCGTCAGGCCGACTCTGTGCAGCATTTGAAATACGGGAGGTTTTAAAACCAAAAACCCATCGTCCACGACCATGGAGGCACCGTGCTGGCCCACTCCTCCTCATGACCGGTCTGAGTGTCCTGAGGAAGTTTCTCGCCCCTTTTATCCAGGGGCCGAGAGGGGTGCACAGCCTGGGGCGGGGCTGACTGAAGCTGCAGGCACAGAGCGCTGCACCGCGCACTGCACACCGGCTCCCCCCGCAGCGCGGAAGCCGCGGCAGACGCCGGGCCCACGTCGGGCGCGCACCGTCCCTGGGAAGACGTCACTGTGCGGGCCCGGTGACGGCGTGAACACACCGTCCTGCTCGAAGTGTGTGCGCGTGCGCGGATCGCAAGGGGACGCCTGGGCCGCAGGGCACGGCACCGGCTCCGTCGGCCGCAGCTTTAGGTGTGAAAGGGGGTGCAGAAGACACGCGAGGAACGGGCACCTCGCCCTCTGCTCCCGCAGCCTCGGGAGGCGCAGGGTGAGTCCCACGTGCCGCACTCGGCCGCCACGCCAGTGTCCCCTTCCCCCCGCCAAGCGTGCGAGGCCACGGGCAGCCCGGCAGGACGGGAGCAGGTGGCTCCGGCCGCCTCGCCCCGCGCGGCGCCTGGCAGAGGCCGTCCGCGTGCGGGCTTCGCCCGCCCAGCGCCGGCCGCAGTTCTGAGTCTTTGCTCAGAACTTTACGTGGCACTGAGCTCCTCGGGGCAAGCTGTCCCCGCAGGCCGCCCAGGCCGAGGGACAGTTATGCACCGCGTGGAAGGGATGGAGGCTGCCCTGAAACGGGGTTCGCAGCCACGCCCCCTGCGCCCCGAGCGCCCCCTCTGCCTCTTGGGCTCTTCCTCCTCGCCCTCCCTCTCAGCCTTCCGCCCCCCCCCCCGCTCCGCCACTCCTCACCTTGCCGTCCCCTCCGCACCCCTGGAGCTGCACCTTCGTGCGTGGCCTCTTCTCTGCAGTGGGGTCAGAGAGCGAATACTGAAGACCTGCAGGGCCGTTGGCTCCCTGCTGTAGCTCCTCAGCTCTGCCGTTGTGCGGCAAAGGCCACCGCAAGTGAGTGACATGAGAATCAATGGGGTGCCACGCCCGGACGCCAGCCCCTGCGTTGGCCCTGGACAGAGGTGCTGGCTGTGGCCCTTCCATGTCACACTGACCCGCGACGTCCCCGATGTGACCCTCCTTCACACATCGGGCTCTGCCAGCCTTGCCGCAGCGCACCGGTCCCCAGGAGGGCGCGCCCGGACCCCGGGGTTCCTGGTGTGCAGGCGACATGCTGGCTGAGCCGTCGATGCCGACCCCATGTGCATCCTCCCTTTAGGGCAGCTTAAATCCCTGGTACGACAGACCATCACACCCGCCCCATTTCAAGGGCCCCTCAGCAGACCCCCGCCCTGTTCCGGGGTGGGGGGCCCTTTCTGGGCATCTTAGCGTTTCTGTCATCCACGTTCATTGTGTGATTTCTCTCTCCTCTTTTTTCCTCTGAAGAGATCAGAGCGCACCCCGCCCACCCTAGGAACTGTGAGGTAAGTGGCCCCGCCCACGGGCACACTGCGTCCTCCCTGACAAGATGCTGCAGTCCCATCCCTCGATGCTCTGGCCAAACTTCCGTGTCACACAGAAAAGTTCATGACTTTTCCAAAGAAGCAAACCTCTCCAGATTAAGCTCTGCTGTTTCAACCCAGTGGACGGCAGCACGCTCGGCCGGCTTGGGGCGGGGGAGGGGGCCTGGTCCGCAGTCCTCACCAGGGAAAGCCGGCAGAGAGGCGACTGGCATACAGAAAGCAGGGGGCGGGCGGGTGGCGCTGAGGACGACGACGAGTGACCTCATGTCCCAAGTCAGCCCGGAAGCCGCGACAGAGCCCGGGACAACGCAGAGGACGCCGGACGTGGACAGCTGCATCTCTGAACCTTACGTAGGATGTGAAAAGAAGCATCTTTTCAAGCTCCTGCTTTCTGTTCTCCGTCTTTTATACGTTTTTGTTTCTTGTGTGCAGCTGCCACAGAAAACAGCACGAAGTTCCTTAGACAAGTGGAGATGGAGCCGCCTGGCGACCCAGCAATCCCGCTGTCCACGGCGGCATCTGCTCCCGCGTCCACCACCCACTCACCACAGCAGCCGGAGCACAGCGATGACCGAGCGCCGGCCGCGGACGACGGGACAGGACACCGGGTGTTTGTGGACAGGGGACGCTGCTCAGCCTCAGAGGAGCGCGCGTGGACCGAGAGCCGCAAGAGCGCGTGGACCGAGGGTGTGCGCCTGAGTGCGTACGTCACAGACACTTCCACACCGTCCCACTCACGCGTGGACCCTGGAGCGAGGCCGGCCTCACGGAGGCCGAGGGGGGTGGGCGGGGGGCAGGGCGAGGCGGGTGGCAGTTGCTGCCTTAGCCACCGAGGCTGCTCAGTGCACCGTCAGCACCGCCGGAACGTGGGACACCTGCACAGCCCCTGTGTGCCCGGCTGGGCAGGCCACCGATGACAGGGCACAGTGCCGCTGTCGACAGGCCACACCGGGCACCCCTCCGCCCATGAAGGGGGGGGCAGCTAGGAGACGGAGCAGGTGCACACCCCCGGGGAGGGCTTATGTCATGGCCCCTGTGACTCACCAGCAGCAGCTCCACCTGTCCCAGCTCCGGCCACCACACCTGGCACAGCAGGTAAGCACGGGACGAATGGACGGACTGACGGACGGGTGGTTGGAAAGACAGGGAGATACATGCTGATTCTAGTGACTAAAACTGCTCCTTCTTGTCCCATTCAAGAGCAGTGTCAGTCAGGGTCCAGGAGAGAGGGTTGCTGTTACAGAAATGACCTTGAAACCATTAATTTCCTTCTAGAAATAATTTATAGCTGGACAGTTTTGATACTTTAATCATTAGGATCAAATCACTTGCAGCACAGCTCACGATAGGTGGGGACAGAGCCGTGGAGATGGGACGAGAGTCTTGGTGACAAACGTGTAGTCTATTCACGAGAAGAAAATCTACCTCCTCCGAGGCAGTGAGAGCATTCGCTCACGCACGGCACCATCATCTGGGGCGAGGACCCCCCGACCCGTGACACACACACCCTCTGGGCTTGAGGAGCCAGGCGAGCGACTGGCAGCACCCCACGCAGCTGCCTCTCTGGTGCTGCCCAGCACTGCCTGAACCCCGTGTAAATGCTGGTCCCCCACCCCCGGTCCCAAGACACCTAGCCTCCTGTCATCCAGCACTTTGAATCCTTTGCTTTAAAAGAAAATGAGAGAAAATACCCCACAGCATGTTCCAGATATTAGGAAGCTAAACGAGTAATCTCTAAGAGTAAAATATGAGATATTGAGCTGGGTCCCCTGGAGCAGCCAACTCTACACGCAGTAATTTTGGAAGACGGGATTGATTTCTGCCCTCACGCCCTGGTGTATTCGTAAGCATCTGTATTTGATGAAAAACAGTCACCACAAAGCGCCGTCTGATTTTCCAAGAGCTGCAAAGTGCAGACAAGGATAACGGGGTAACTTGCATACCGCTCGCCAGTGGGCAGCAGGGACTTCTGGCTGCAGCAACAATGAACTGGACCTCGCATTTCATCCCCGCCCCCCATCTCATTGTAACCTTGGTCGGATGAGCCCAGGGCGGCCGGCCCCTTCCAGGGATCACAGCTCTGTGCCTTCTCACCCCATGTGCAAGCCCGTCGTAGACCCCAGCGTCCCCCACTCAGGACCAGCCTCGCCTGGGCTTCATTGCGGGATGCGCCTCACAAACCCTGGGAGCAAGACTGGTCCAGACACGGACTCCGCCAGCGTCTCAGTGAGGCTGGTTCCCGCCCAGTGAGGCTGCCCCACAGGCCCCCCTTTCCCAGGGCTTCCTGGGGACACATGATGCCAGACACAAAATGAGGACATGCGTCCACGAGATTGAATGAACACGCAGTGCGCATAGCGAGAACCTGTTCTACACACACAGGGCCACACACAGGGACGTACAAGAGCATGTGCACACACGGACGCACACACGGACGCACACACGGACACACACGTGGACGCACGCTGCTCGCAGCCTGGACAGACACGCGGCGCCCAGTCCCTCCCAGCTCAAGGGCTCAGGGCCCGGGGCGCCGGGCTTGCTTTGCCCCGCACGGGGACAGCCGGCAGGGGCCTGTGCGGCCTGAGCCGGTGACCGCGTCTGGCAGGGCCGCGTCCAAGGTCCGGCTCCGCGACTCCGCGGCGGGCGAGAGCACTGCACACCCGGGCGTCACGTGCACAGACGGGGGTTGCGCGCACCCCCCCGCCTGCGTGGCCGAGCCCGCGTGCGGACGCGGGTCGGGCAGAAGCGGCCCCCAGAATCCCCTGCTCTTGCATCGCCCGGGGGGCTTCTGACCCCAGGGCCTGGCGCTGTCGCCGGCACCCCCCCGCCCCCGCCCCCGCCCGGCGGCGCCACCAAGGCCAGCGCCCGAGCAGCCACCGCCCGCCTGAGGTCGCAGCACCTGGTGCGCGGTGAGCTCTGGGGGCCCGGGGTGGAGCTTGGGGGTCCTGGTCTCCCAGGAGGGGCTCCTCTGCCCCTGCAGCTGCGGGACACCCCGCGCTCGCCCTCCTGACGCAGCTCCTGCAGCGAGCAGAGGGGCGCTGGCGCGAACCCTACCAATCATAGCCCCCACCTCTGGGCACGCTCTCTGCGGGGGGCGACCCCTGGCTTCACCCCACAGAAGCTGGGGCTCAGCGGACATGCCCGCCCGCCTGGCGTCCCCATCCTCAGGCATGGTAGGGCTCCTGTCCCCCCCCGCCCGGGGGCTCTGGGCACCGCGCCAGCTGCCGGGGCCCCCCAGGTCCCGCCAAGGCCACACTGTGAGGGGGCCTGGCAACAGCCACGCGGCGGCTGAGCGAACCCCGTCTGGGCAACTTTGGGCCCCAAGGCGCTGGTCGGGAAGCAGCGCAAGCCCAGGGGGCCGAGCCCTGCGCGCAGCCCGCGCCGCGTCCCCACGGCTGGGGCAGGCAGACACCTTGACACCAGAGGGCGCAGGGTCTCTGGCCTTCGTGGACCTGCCTGGGGGGACGGACCGCGGGGAAAACCACGCAGACGTGGAGGCGGCCGGAAGCACCATGCAGATGGTCATTCCTCCTGTCACCTCGCGAAGCTGTCACCAAACGCCCCGCTCGACCCGTGAGGGCGATTCACGGAAACCAGGGACCGGCCTGCGCATGGGGCGGGGAGCGGCCGTGGAGGGCCGCGGGGCGCAGAGGGCGGGGCGGGGGCCGGACACAGGCGGAGGTGGCGGGGCTCAGGGACTCAGGAGCCCACCCCCAAGGGACAGGATAGTTTCCCCTGTCATCTGATGTCCCTGATCTCCGGCCTGTGCCCAGAGCCCCGCCCCCGCCCTGCCCTGGCCAGCCCCCACCTGGGGAGAGCCAGGCCACTCACAGTCCTTCCTGGAGACTGACCTGCTGGTCCCTGGGCAAAGAGTACTGTCCACAGGTGCCACTGAGCCGCCGATTGCAGCCCGGGACGCAGGTCAGCGCGCTTGCCGCCGGGGAAGGGGCCCGCCTGCAGTGACAGGGACGAAGAGGGAACGGGAGATGGTGGAAGACTCTGGAGGGACCCCGCCCCCCGCTTCCGGACGCCGACCTGCTGTGAGCTTCGCTTTTGGCAGCAGCCGTTTTAGCTTGGCCCCTTTGTGTCCCCACGAGAGGACTTTGCGGTCACCATGGACGCGCATGCGCCTTCTCTGGGGACGCCGGCTCCGGAGGGTTAACTCCCGCCTCAGCCCCTGCCACACAGACACCCTTCCCGAGCAGACGCCTAGGTCCCGGCTCACTGCTGCTCGGCGCCCGGCGCCCAGGGCAGGGCAAACGCTGACCACAGCCAGGGTGCCCATCATCATGCAGTGGCCAGGAAATCGTTTTCCTCAATGACCAGAAGGCCAGCCTCACTCAAAGCACAGCCCCCACCTTCCACACACCCCTCTGCCAAAGAGCACGCGCCCTGAGGCTCTCCGCTCCCTCTGAGCACACCTGGTCTCTTCCCGGCACCTCCCCCACGTGGTCTCACATCATCTCCTGGCTGTTCGTTTGTTTAACAAATATTCGAGCTGCAACTCTTGCCGGGCTTGGAGCCGGGGTCACGGGGTTCCTGTGCTCTCACGGGAAAGACTCGCGGAGAAGTGAGTGCAGACAGCTGTGAGATCACACCGCCATCGGCGCTGTGTGAGTGGGAGACCGTGGGACGCCGGGCCCCCACTGCTGAAACACAGACTCAGCGCCTCCAGGCCACAGGCCCGCCTGCCTCCCGTCCAGCCCGGGACGGAGCCTGGGGGCCCCGCAGGGGGATGAGCGCGGACGCCGCACAGCACGCCTACGCGTGCACGCACACACACGCAGGAGCAGAGACCTGGAGGTGCTGGGGGTGACTGAAGCACTCACCTGGAGGGCAGTGGGAACTTGGGAGACAGGAAAGGCACAGCAGGGGCTCCTGGCCTCTGCAGCTTTTAGCCTGGAGGCTGCGGTCACCCCAACTCTCCGGCCAGAACAGGGGCATCGAGCTGGGGTGAGCACAGCCACCAGGAAGTGGGCAGCACCCAGGGGACCCGGATTTCTGTGCACTGGCTCTGCCCTGAGCCTGGCAGGTGTCCAAGCAGCCTGGCCAGAGAGACAAGAACTAGACAGTTCTGAGCTGCCACTCAAGAGGCAGAGGGTCAATGTTCGAGGTCACCGAGTCAACTGCCCGAAGAGAACAGACACAGCACCCCCCAGAGGGATGGACCGATGCAGTCTCTGCAGCTCTCACCTCTCCCAGGGAACGGCCCGCAGTCACTCAACACGCAAAGAGCCAGAGACGGTGCCCCCGTGACATGCCACACGAGCAGGGACGACGGGGGAGGGAACGGGGAGCAGCCTATCACACGATCACCAGTGTAAGGAAAAGTTTCCTCATCACAAATGAGGAGAGAAATGAAAGCCATGAACAGCAGCCAGGGGGCGTGTCAAGCTGAAAACCAGATATCTGAATTTAGAAGCCAGTGGCCGAGCAGAGGGCTGGAGGTGACAGGAGTTAGTGGAGCTCCTGCCAGATCAGGAGAAATGGTCAGATCCAAGCAAACAGAAAAGAATACGCGGAACCTCAGAGACTGCGCGAGCACCACATCGACTAGCTGCACCGTTCGGTCCTGGAAGGGAGAGCGGGGGGCGGAAATCACGCCAGTGCACAAAATTCCAGTTTTCCTACGTTGGCTCAAATCACACATCTATAGATTTTCAAAGCTCAGCAAACCTCGCTGTGAAGAAAACCACTCGTGGCACATCACAGTCTAACTCCTAGGACGGAGACTCACAGCAGTCTCAAAGGCAGCCAGAGGGAAGCGGCAGCTGCACGCGGGGAGCCGCGGGTCGTGGCCACCGACTCGCGTCAGGAGGCCGTGGAACGACGTCCGTGAAGCCCGGAGCATCCGGTCCGGTCACTCCAGCCACCACGCCCTCGGAGGGAGGGCAAGGAAAGGCGTGGCTACTGCCCAGGAAGAGGCCACAGCCCCAGCTGCCTGCGTCCCATTAGCCCTGCACCCCGGTCCCAGCGTGGAGCCTGTAGAGATCCCGGCTCCTGGGTTAGCTTTCATGCAGTGTTTATAGCAGGGTCAGGTGCTTGGTGTCATTCTAACGGTGTTTGTGGAATGGACACTAAGTGGGGAGCCACCCTCAGGAGGTGCTAACAGTGGCCCCTGTCGCGTTTTGCTGGAGACAGGAGGAGGAAGGGTCGGCCAGGACGAGGCTGGTGACAACGGTTGTGGCATCGCAGGATGCAGACGCCCAGGGTTCAAAGGCGAGCCCTGCCCCTCGCCAGTGGGGGGACTTTAGACAATTGACTTCATTGCCATGCCTTCGTTTTCCGCTCTGTGAGATGGGAAAGTGAGGGTGCCTGTCCTGTGGTTGTTTAAGGGTCAAATAGGGTGTATCTGTAAGACTCTCAGAAAGGGCCCAGCATGCAGAGGGCACCTGTCTGGAGCTGACACCCTGCAGGATGTCGGTGGGTAACAGGGCAGCTGTGTGTGACAACAGACGTCTCCACAGACCGCTGAGATGCTGCCCGTCTCAGCACCCCCATGCCCCGGGGCAGAGAGGGCGCTAGTGGCCGGTCCACCAGGAGGGAACCCTGCGTAACCTGCACACAGCTCCATGTGGTGAAGCGGCTGTCTGGAACAGCCCATGGGACCCCGTCCGTGGACAACTGCGTGAGTGAGTGACCCGCGTGAGTTTTTAAGTGCCTGTCGGTGCTGATGTGAGACACACCAGGTTGGTGACCTTTGTGCTGACCCCTCCTCCCACCCCACACACTTTTTTGTGTAAAACCCAGAAAGCTTTGTGCCACAAGGCTAGCTGACACCTGGCAGGGAAGGGGCCCATGACAGTGTGCCATGGGCAGCACCCACCTGCATGCTGCGGGAGGCTTTGGGAAGAAGCTAGACGTCTACACACAGAAGTGAACAGCCGCTGTGTCTGGAGCACCAGCATGGCAGCTGATCTTCACAGCTTTCTGTACTAGTGAGAATATTTCCTTCTTCCTCAAAAAAAGCACTTTAGATTTTGGCACACATGAGAAGGAAATATATCAAGAGGTTGTCATCTAGTGGTGATATTATAGGAAGTTCCTACTTTCATTTCTATGTTTTTCTATAATTAATGCCTGTAACTTCTACACTCAGGAAATATGCACTTAAACTACATGTGATTAATCTACGCCCTCAGTGACGGCCTAGATTGACCAGGCTGATAGAGCTGCATTTATAAAAACACTCCGCAGGCAAAAGGGGGGTTTTGCACATTCTCTCCCCCCCTCCCCAAACTAATGTGACTGAAATGTGAGTTTCAGCAGATGACTCAGTTTACCAGCCAGCACCCTGGCAGATCCAGCACCACAAGCTTCTGCTTGTTGTAAAGTTCAAGAACCCTCCTTCCAAGTTCCAGGTACGACATGTTCCCAGCTTCCCGTAGGAGTGCTCTGGGAGGCGACTGCCTTATTTACAAGTTAGTTTTATTCCTTACATTCCTGTGAGGTGCCTGGCTGTGCTGTGCTCAAACATTTTCCTAGCTAGAACAGAGCAGTGAATACACACACACACACACACACACACGCACACGCACACGCACACGCACGCACACGCACGCCAGACTGGAGAAATAAAACCAGATATTAAGTACGGATCAAACCCTTCAGACTGTCAAGCAGAAAAAAGAGCGGGCACATGCAGCAGCCCACGGTCTCCCACGTGCTCGAACGATTTCACTGGGCGCTTCATGGCACAGTTCGCATCAGTGTGACTCCCTTTGGCAGCACCAAACGGTTCGCTCACGTAAGGGTCAGGCAGCGGCCTTATGCGACTGCGTGAGTGAGAACATGGACCATCAAGTTCAGTCACGCTGACACCCACCTCGTCTCTTTGTTACAATTTAAGTTTTCCTCCCAGTGTACATTCACCTGAGACCATTTTTAAGGAATCTCTTTGTGAGTCTGTCTTCTGACTTTTCCTCCAATTTCTGCTGCGTTTAGGATTTCGGAACTGCACACTGACTCTCCTGTTAGTGGGCAGGCCATTATGTGATGGGCACAAGAATCCTGTCCTCGATTTCCACATTTATGGGCTCTCCGGGGTATTTCAAATGGCTTGTTTTGTGGCCTCATGGCAGTTCTAGTTTAGTGGACTTGAACACCTGATTAGAACTTGCATAGTCATTAGGCAGCAGCCTTAATCAGCCTCTCTGCCTACGCAGTTCAGCGGCATGTCCAAGGCTAAAGGAAAACATGGTGAAAGGTTTAAAAACACTCGAAAATTCTGGAGCAATGTTCTTCAGTTTGCCGGGCCACTGGCTCTCGTGAGGACAGCGATGGGCCCTCGTCCCAAGGCAAGGCGCTGCTCACAGCAAAGTTCGCCCGCGGCTTTGGGGACTTGCATATCTCAACCTCAGAATCCCCTCTCGAGTGGCGGCTCTCGATCAGCGGCGTCTTGCCCTGCAGGAGACATGTGGCATCATCTGGAGACTTCATGGGCTCCATGGCTAGGGGCTGGGTGCCACTGGGTCTCGTGGATAGAGGCCAGGAACACTGCCCAGCACTGCACCCTGCACAGGGCAGTTCTCCCAAATGTCACTTGTGCCAAGGCCGAGAAATCCTCTTCTAGAAAGTGCACCAAAAACTCCTCCGGAGTGGGGGGACCCAGCCCCACACAGGGGTACACCCGGGAAGATAAACACAGATGTGGGAAAGCCCACATCCTCTACCTGCTCAGCGCTCCTGCCCAGCACGCTTGCACTAAACCCCTCCCTGCGGGCGCCACTGCCCCGCCCGCCGTGGGGGCGGGACTGAGAACAGCTCCGCGAGTCCAGCTGGAAACAGCGTGGGTTACTAAATAGCAATTAAAACCTGTGCTGTCCACGGGGAGCGCACTGCGCAGATGAGGACCTGACCGACCGCGTGCGTCTTCGTGTGTCCGGCGTGGAGGGCCGCCTCCCGCCCTGTCCCCGCCGCCTGCAGCGCCGCTGCCTGCGGTGACCAAGGCCACACGGCCTCATTTCTTGCTCTGCCACCTGTAATATTTCCGCTCATTTCTACTCTGAGACCTTTGCTGCTCCTCATGGCTCAGATCTTAGTTGCAGATGTGTGCGGAGTCAGAGCGAAGGACAGGCGATGGCGCGCAGCCGGTCAGCCTCCCTCTGGGACTGGCCTCTCTGGGGACCCCGCCCCGCCCCAGGCTCCCTGGGAGGTCCCGGGGTGACCGGTCATAGGACCTCGCGCTGCTGCAGGGGAGCCCGGGAAGGCCCGCGTTTCGTTCCCTGCGCAGAGTCCGGGTGCGGGGCAGGGAGGCGGGTGGCTGTCCGGCTGCCCACAAGCAAGAAGCTTAAGAAAACAGGATTTCAGAAACGCTAAGGGAGCGCTCAGGAGCGTTTGGGGTGGGGGGTCTCTCCGTGTAAACGGGCTTGAAAACGAGGCCGAGCATGTGTGCATATGTGTGCATTGTGTGTGCACAGACATGTATGTGTGCATATGCGTTCACGTGCACATGTATGTGTGTGCCCGCATGCACCTGTATGTATACTCAGGTGTGCGTGTGTGCGTGTACATGCATGGAAGATGGGTGCGGGATCCCTAACAAAATGGCTCACGCAAAAGGAGCCATGTGCACCCAGCCTGGGACCAGGCCGCAGCGAGGGTGGGGCCGGAGCCCTGGCGGGCGGTGCGGTTCCTGGCACCGAGTTCGGACGCTTTGCAGAGGGCGATAGGCAGCCGCTAACCGCCGTGAAACAGGAAGCGAGGCCGTCAGAACTGCTGCTCAGGACCGTCCCTCCATCCGCAGGGGGACACGGCTGGCCACGGGGCGCCAGGGCAGCGTCAGGGCGGAGACGGGTCCGGTCTATGTAAACCAGGAGCACGTGGCTCCGCCCCCAGCCGCCGCAGGGGGCGGAGCTGGAAGGCTTGCCTGGGATCCGGATGCTGCCTGAGTCTGTGCTGCACGGAGTTCTAGAAAGTTTCCACAGCGAGAAGTTCCTAGAACGTCCTGACCCCGAACGACTTCCGTTCTCAGGCCTTGAAGATGTGACACCCTTGGGCTTGAGTTATTTTTTTCTCCCGGCCATGTGCAATCCGAATGCTGGCCTCTGGTCCCAGCTGGCAAGGTTGGTCCATCATAAGCTCAAAGGGCTCCCACTGGTGCCCAGGGCCTGCTGGTGCTGACCACGCTTCCCTACGCGTGCAACAGTCACACTTCCTGAATGCAACGCACACCTAACTGGACGTCACCGATCCTCTGGGGCGCCCCAGACTCGGGGGGCTCTGGTGCCGCTGAGTCACGGCTCTCGCTGACGGCACCCACAGCGGCAGGAGGACAGGCTGCCGGCGAGGGGACACCACGTGCTGCAGGACACCGTCGGCCCAGGTGACACGCCCACTGGCCGGCAGCGTCTGCTGTGCGACACGCGCAGCGCCACCAGCAGAGCCCGCCTGCCGCCCGCCAAGCGCGTGGCGGCGCAGGCGTCATGCCCACGGGGAAGGAAAGCCACGTGCGGGTGGAATTTGAAGCTGCGTCCCCAAAGGAGCCTCATAAAAACTCCGAGCTAGCTGGCATTTAACAGGGCTGTCCTCAAAGGAGGGTCCTTATCTACCCAGACTCTGGACCGGTGACACCAGGGCGCCAGGGCTTTGCCGGGAAGTGCTGAAGACAGAAACCACAGGCGTAAAGTGACCTTAAGTCAGTGCCACACATGTTCATCTCAAACAGGTTCACAGCTGACCACAGAGCACATCTGTTCTCAATCCCAAACAGTAATCTGCATAGTTTAATAAAACTTTCCAATGCTAATTCAATATTTTATGATTTAATGTTTCTTAAAACAGCTTTACAGGGGCATAATTCACTACTGGTTAACTCGGCTATTACCCCAAAGTCCCCTCACGTCCCCTTTCATTAAATCCCACTTCCTTCCCAGCACCAGGCAGCCACTGGTCTGATTTCTCTCTTCAACTGGCCTTTTCTGGGCACTTCCGTGAAGTGGGAGTGTTCGCCCTGTGCTGTTTGGTGTCTGGCGTCTTCCACCGGTCGCTGACGTTTCCGGGGGCTGCCCGCATCGCAGCCTGGACGGTCCGTTCCACTTCTGAATGTGAAGTATCTGTCCCACGGGTCCCACAGTTTGCTGTCCCCTCACGGGTCAGTGGATTTCTACTGTTACCAGCTTGGGGCTGTCACAGATCGTGGGTTATATGCACGTGTCTTTCTGTGGACGGACGTCTTCATTCGTCTTGAGTAGATTCCTAGAAGTAGAATTTCTGGGTTACATGGCAAGTTATTTCTAACTTTTTCATAACTCTTAAACTGTTTTCCTAAGACTGTACCATTTACACTCCCATCAGAACAAAATAATAGTTACGTTTCTCCATGCACTGCCAGCATTTGGTATAGTCTACCTTTTTATTATAGCTTGTCTAGTGAGTGTATAGTGGTGCCTCGTGTCAGTTTTAATCCAAACTCTGTAACAATTAATGATGCTGAATATCTTTTTATGCACTTATTAGTCATCTATATATTTTCTTTGATGAAATGTCAATTCACGTTTTTTGTCCATTTTTAAAAATTGGATTGTCTTATTATTGGACTGACTATAAGAGTTTTTAAAATATATTTTGGATACAGTCCTGCATCAGATATATGATTCACTAATATTTTCTCCCATTTTCAATTTTAATTTCTTTTCATTTCTTAATGATGTCCTCTGAAACACAAAAGTTTTTCATGTTCATTAAGCAAATTTTTAGATTTTTTCTCTTTTATGGATTGTGTTTTGTGTTGTAACTAAGAGAATATCTTTTTAAAATATTAGTTTAAAATATACCTTTGGGTTAGGATATTTAGATCACTCTCAGTTCAAGGGATTATTGATATGGTTAGACTTACATTTTCCATTTTATGGGTTTTTTTTCTTTTTTGTTCCTCTGTTCCACCTTGACTGCCTTCTCTTGTACTAAAAAACTACCTTTTAGTGTATCATTAAAGTCCTGTTAACTAAGTTTTTGTGCTCTGGGGATTACGACATGTGTCTAATTTATTGCACCCTACTTCAGATTAATGCTAACGTAATTCTGACACAACGCAGAAACTTTGCCCAGCATGGCTGTGTTCCCTTTTCCTCTGGGTGTGTTATAATTTCTGCTTCATCTGTTTTCCAAAGAGATTGGCAAAGACATGTGGAAAAACATATTTACGATGTTTCTTAGAGTAATCTATATTTATCGTTTCTGGGGCTTTTTATTTCTTCTGAGTAGTGTCCTGTCCTCCTAGCTTGAAGGATTCCTTCAGTGTTTCTTGTCAGGTGTAATGGCAATAAAGTCTCTTCGCCTTTGTTTATCTTGGATGTCTTTATTTGCCTTTATTTGAAAAAAAATACTTTTTCTGGATATGAGATGCATAGATTATGGTGTTGCCTTTCTTTGGCGCTTTGGCTGTGCCATCGGCTGCCTTGGGCTCCAGTTTCAGCCGTGCGGTCAGTCACACGGACTCCCCATGTGCAGCGAGTCATCTCTCTCTGCTGTGGAGACGCTGCTGCCTTCCACCTTCAGGAGCTTGTCTGTACTGTGTCTCAGGGACCGCTGTGTGGCTCCAACCCAAGGTTGGCTGAGCCTGGCAGAATGTGTTGTTCGTCAAATTTGGCAAGTTTTCAGCCATCACTTCTTCAAACAGCTTTTTATCACTCCTCTGCCTTCCTTCTCTTCGAAACCCCATTAATTTATGTTGCTGTATTTAATGTCCATTCTCTGGGGATCTGTTCATATCTTCTTTTTTTCCTCGAAATGGATAACTTCTATTAATGTATCTTCAAGTTAACTGACACTTTTTTCTACTATCTTGAATCTTATATGGGGTCCCTCCAGTGAATTATTAATTTCAGTTACTGTATCCTTCAACTTGAGAATTTCCACATGGTTCTTTTTTGTAAATTCTATCCCTTGTTGAGACTATCTGTTAACTCATACTGTCATATCTAATTTTATATGACACTTAATTTTATGTGTCCCTTGCCCGGAGGTGCCGTCGTGCTCTGGGTCACTTCACACCACCTTTGTCTATTTTATTGACGCTTCATTCAAGCAGACAGATTTTACCTCCACACCAGCTCTGTGAAGCAGGTGCTGTGGATGCCCGTGTCACAGGTGAGGGACCAAGAATTCCGGAGATTCTAAGTCTCTTGGCCAGGAGCAGGTCAGGGCTAAATAATTTTATCCTACCATCCGCACTCCTGCCTCCGCCACTGAATGAATCGTGCAGGGTCCTCCTGATGGAAACCAGGCCTCAGCGTCACCTCCCCGGGCCAGGGAGGAGGCCCCGCTCCCAAAGGCCCACCTGCAGCATCGGGGAGCAGTTCATCTGTACCGCGTCTTTAAGAGGGATACATCTTAGTTGAAAATAAAGAAATGTGTCAAGGGGCTGGGGAAATGCTGACTGGCAGTGATTCTGAATTCAAAACCAAGCCATACATAACTGACTTCTTCTGCCCATTTATTTGGATATTTATCAGCCACCTGCTGAGTGTACAGATCTCACTGGACACGGGAACAGTGTGGCCGTGGGGCCAGCCCTGGCGTCCACAGGGTGGGAGCACACTCCCAGTGGCCCCGCTCCCGCGCTGCGGGCTGCGCCTCCGCCCTGACCGGGATTCTGGGCGTCCACAACCTCACCCACGCTTGCAGAGCGGCTTCCCAGCAGTCGTGTGTCAGCCACAGCCGGGGGAGCAGTCCAGGGGGGCAGGGGTGGTGGCCGGTGTGCCGGGAAGAGGGGTGCTTTAGCAAAAAAGCGCCTCATGGGCAAATCCGGGAGGTGAGTGGGGACAAGGATTTTTCAAGAAACTAAAAGGAGTTTGGTGTAACTCACGCTTAGATTCCAGCAAGTCGCAAGGAACAGAAGAGACTGGCAAACGAGGGCGTTTCCAGAGCAGTGGAAGCAGAAACTGCTGCTCACATTGCCGGAGAGAGTCGGGGGAGGCGCAGAGAGCCGGCGAGCCAGCCCCCCTGGCCAAGTCACCAGCACGCTCTTAGTGACTGTTAAGAAGCCAGTGAGCAGGGACATTCTGAATGTCCCTCCCATTCTAAGTCAGGCCTGGCTTCCAACGTGACCCCTCTCTTTCCACGGCACCTCACGGGACACAGGCCCACTTTTCCAAGTGAGCCGAAGATGTAAAGGGAGATGCTAACTCAGCACTCACTAGGTCTTCCTGTCCTCAGCAGACGCAGCACTCGGGAGGAGAAACAACAGAACAGATGTGCGGCATACGCAGGGCCGCGAGCTGGGGCCGGGGGGGGGGGGGCGCTCAGGGCGTCCGGGGCCCTTGGGCACTCGGGGCCGTGGCTCGTTCCCGGGCCTAGCGTGGGGACGCTGTGCTGGCGGCCAGGCCTGAGGCTGGGGCGAGGGCCCCGCGGACAGAGGCCGCGCCCTGCGGGCATCCGAGCTGCTCTGCCCAGTGCGCGACGCCCACGGAGGGTCCCCGGGAGGAGCGAGGGCCGGCTCGGCGTCTCAGGTGCCGCTCCGTCCCCCTCCTCTGCCTGGCCGACACCCGCACACTTCCGGGTCTGGGCTTCAGCAAGGTGTTGCCACTCCCCAGCGCACGCGAGGCCTGCCGGGCAAAGGCGCTCGCGGCTCCGGGCCCCTCTGCGGCCATCCACCGCCGTGCCCTTCATGTCCCAAACTACTGCCCCTTCATTCGGTCAGACGCTGCTGACGTTTGTTCCATACCCACTACTTGCCAACGCCAGGCCAGAGTCTCCTCCAGCTGCTTCTTTCCGCCCTCCCAGCTGCCGGGCACTCGCCTTCGCTGGCAAGGAGGGAGGGTCAGTGTCCAGACGGCGCGTGGCCGCGAGGCTCGGACGAGCCGGCGAACCTGGCCCCACACGAGTCTCCTGCACCCTTCCCAGCTTTGTGCCCTCGGCCTGCCCGTGACTCCTGCGGGCACCTTGGCGACAGGGCCAGGCTGTCGGGGGTGCACGTGAAGCTGCCAGCCACGCACCCCACCCTCACACATTTCTGTGGCATGTTACATGTGATGAGACTGCTTCCTGGCCGTGGGGCCTGAACAGACCAGGCTTCTCAGCGGGGACCCTGGTGTTCCCCAGTAATCAGCCCCTTCTCTGCGGCTGACCAGCGACAGTGCGTAAATGCGCACCCGAGACAACCCGCCCCTCTGCCAGCGTGTGTCCACTGCAGCCCGGCCCCGCGGTGCCCTGTGCACCGGTGACGGAGGGGCGTGGTGCACGGCCTCCCCGACATGGCCCGTCTTGTTAGCGACGAGGCGCTGCTCAGTTCGTAATGAGCTTTACAAATCGGCCATTCTTCCTCTGGCACAAAATTATTAGAATCTTGTTATTCGTTCCAGGCTTCAGTTGCCAAAAATGACAACCTGACCAGCACGGCAGGCAGACGAGGACGGCTCCCGTGACACCTCGGAAGGGGGACGTCTGCCCTTTAGTCAGGGGACACAACTGGCCCCTTCTCAGCAGGGGCAGGGAGCGGCCGCCGTGCCGCCCTCTGCTGGGGGAGCCGCGGCCCCCGCGGTGCGAGCAGGAGCCCGGGCGGAGCCGCCGCCGGGCCAGCTGGCAGCGCCGGCCCCACGCCGTGAGTCAGAGGTCCTGGCTCTGGCGCCAGCTGCGTGGGCGGCTCCAGCGCGGTCTGCTGCCAGTTCCCACGAGGGGACCAGTGGGCAGCGACGTCACTGCATCTTTCAGCTCCAAGTCTGTCGCTGGCCGACGCTGTGCGCGGCCCCACGCCGCCGTCCCAGGCAGATTCCAGCCCCTCCGTGGAGACTGAAAATGCCACCCTCACCTCCCCGCCGCCCCCCGGCAGGGTGGTGGTGCGACACAGTCCCACAGCCACACCAAGTGGACGTCTGGCGGGGGGTGGATTCGGAAGGAGAGACAGGAGGGCAGCAGGGCTCGCCTGCCATCCACTCCTCCGACTCTGGGGTGACTGGAGCGCGGCCCCCGTGTGTGGCCAGGAGGGCCAGGGACTGAGGCGGCCACCAGACCCCAGTCAGGGATGCCCCAGGATGCCCGCCGCCGACTCCATCTGGGGACGGAAGCCAGGCGTGAGCGAGCCGCCTCGGGTGCCGTTTCCCCCTTGCAGCCGCGGCACCCTGGTCAGTGCGGTCACGCTGGCCTGTCTTTTTCTCACAGCTGTGTCACGCATGACAGGTGTCTGTCTGAGGGCCGTCGACAGGCTGCAGCAGGGGCCCCCAGAACCCCCGGAAAGGCTCGAGGGGGAATGCCCAGTCCGCACCGCTCCCGCTGTGGCAGGACGGCAGCCCCCTCCGCCGCGTCCTGGGAGTCATCCGCCGGGGCCTTGCCCAGTGAGGGCATCAGACCAGTCACCCCAGGGCTCTGGGGCCTCTGGTCACCGTAGACCCATCTACTAAAAATACCCCTTACGGAAATGTCCTCGGATCTTAATGTACACACATGTTTTATGAAGTGACTTCAGCATGATGTTACAAAAGTTTGAAGTCTGAAAAAATTTTAAAATTTTGGACTATCTCACAAGTTCGAAGTCAGCTCCAGACCCAGGTGTGCAGAGGCGGCTTAGAGGGGCTCACACCTCCACCTGCACTGCTGGGTCACAGAAACCGTGGCCTTACTGACTATATGCTCTTCAAGGAGCGAAACCAGCGAACTTGCCCCTAAACATCCCGAGCAGCTCACACAAAGGGCCGCTGTGGCCGGTCTCGGCGAGCCCTGTGCTCGCCCTGCGAGGCAGGAGCCGGGCTCCTGACGAGCTCCAGAGCCGGGGACACGTAGGGCTGATTTACGGTCGCCGGTGCTGTCTGAGCTCCCCGCTCCGCACCCGAGCTGCCGAGGCTGGAAGCACATGTCACTATGACAACCGTTTATGTGGCTAAAGTGCAGAAGCAAGGTCTGATGGAGGAAGAAGCAGGCACCTATAACTGAAATATACGGCGTGTTTAATGTCCGTTTCCTTCTGAGGCTAAGCAGCACCTGCCCCCTCCCCGCGCGCCCGGGTGTGCGTGTGAATAAACTGGCCGTAATGAAATGAATAATAAGCACAGGGCTTTGGAAATAACACAGGGGTCTCCGAATATTCTAGCTTACACCCCAGCAGCACACACCCCCCAAGTCGCCCCTTCTCAGGAAGCGCATTTGCTCTTTCCCATGGGCCCCTGTCTGCCCCCACCCAGAGCCCCACCCTGTAGCCCTGGCCCCGCGCCGGACACCTGCTTCTCGCCTCAGGGCTATGTCCTCAGTGCCTCCAAAGATGAAGACCCGTCAAGACGCCACAGGCCCAAGCGCCCTTGGCCCTGGCTGCCCTGATCCCCACGGGCCCATGCGGAAGGGGGCAGGTGCCCCTCGCTGCCGCTGGGGGCAGGGCGGCCAGCTGTGCCGAGTCCCAGGGTCCCTGAAGCAACCTCAGAGAAAAGCCAGGGCCCTCGGTGACCAGGGTCCCCCACAGGCCAGGGTCTGTGCCCGCACACCATCAGGGACAACCACTGGATGCTGGCTTTGCCCTCCGCCACGGGGACCATGTGGGCAGCCACCTCCCCACAGGCAGCCTGTGCACCCTGCCGGCCACAGCCCAGCGCCCCGGGGACACGTCTCCGTGAGCAGGGCTCACTCAGGCCCTCCGCCTCCCAGACCAGTGAGGCGAGTTGGGCACCACCACCCATCCCCGCGGGCTGCCGCAGGGCGCGCGTCGGGGTGCTGGGGAGCCCCTCGTTCTGTCCACAATGCGGCTGAGACTCTGAAAACGTGAGCTCGTCACTGCCGATCTGTGACTGCTCTAGCACGCGTGAAAACACGCACGTCACGCCGCTTCCCGAGCGTCACTGGTGCCACCATCGCACCCAAGGCCAAGGAGAGAAGCCCCGTAGGAAGCAGGCACGTCGCCGGATTGCTCGTGGCGTCGCTGGATGCCGGCTCACAGGTCCCCTGGCGAGACGGCGCTGAGCACGAGCCTGAGCCCCAGGGAACAAAGCCCAACCCTCGGAGCGTGTCTGTGGTGACCTCCATGTCACCAGGGCCCGGGAGGGACAGGGAGAGGCCACGCCAGCATCCCGCAGTTTGCTTCACCGCAGCAGAGAGAAGTTAATAAACGTGTGTCCTGCAGGGAAGACCGTGAGCTGCTCACGGCAACAGGGTAGCAGGACCCGCACGGGCTCTGCCACTCGCGGGAGCAGGGGACCTGGGGGGACGCGGGGGACCCCCCAGCAGGGCTGGGACAGGCTGCGGCCACGGGGAGATGCGGGTTACGCCGACTGCCCTTTCCCGGAAGTGGGGAGGAGGGGACGGGCGTCCTGGCCGGGGGACGGGGCCAGCTGCCGACCCAGCCGACGCCGGCCCCCAGAGGGCGGGGACACGGGCGCAGGTGAGCGGTGGCGCAGCGCGCAGCCCCACCGCGGCGGCCTCTGCCCCCAGCCCTTCGGGCCCACCCAGCATTTTTGACCAGGAAAGTAAAACGACCCGAGTCCGGCTTTGACGTGGAAGGCCGTGTGGAGAAGGGTCCAGCTCTGGTTTCTTCTTTAAAACTTGCCTCCGGCTGCCGACGTGGCTCTTCTGCAGCCGTCATCTGCTCCGCTTTGTAAGGCAGGTCGGGGAGAGGACCCCCAGCTGCTGCCCCATGGCCTTGCGGCCAGGTCGAAAGTCACAGCCGTGGGTCCCAGCACAGAGGGGGAGATGGCAACGTCACTCAGAAGCCCGCAAACGCCAGCGTCCCCGCCCCGCGGTCATGGGGACGTCCCCCGTGATGAGATGTGGCATCACGACCGCTCCGGGAACTGCCCTGAGGGACACGGTGGTTCCGTGCAGCCCACACTAGAAGCACACACACCCCGAGTGCCGTCGTGGGAAACGCTGACCCGACCCAGCCTGAGCTCTGTTTAAGAACCACCGACCGGTACAAGTGTCGGTCTCGAAGACGAGAGAGGTGGAGGAACAGAGCCTGGTTGGAGGAGACGGCGGGGGTGACGGCTCAAGGCAGCGAGGGGGCCTGGGTGGGGGCTGGCGGCTCCGAGGCCTGCGACCCGGCCCGGCCACTCCGGACGCCGCCCCGCGCCTCTGGGAGGCCGCGGGGTTGGGGTGAGCGCAGTGAGAGACGTGACAATTGGCTGCGTTACCTTCGCAACTTTGCAATAAATCTAAAACGAGTTTGAAATAAATGTTAAAAAAAAAAAACACGCAGATTTATTTACACGGCCAGAATGCCAAGGGATTCCTCGGCGTCACCATCACAGCCCCGGCTGGGTAAACAGATGACTGCAGACTGCCTTTTCTGGAAAACAGAGCCGGAGGCCGTGGCACAGCACACAGACAGGTGGGGTGCTGTTTATGCCCATCACCGGGGAGGGAGCACCCCACAATGGCGCCATGAGAGCCACGAGGTCATCAAAGACCAGCACTGTGCTCACTGCAGAGCAGGCACCAGCCTGTTCATGAGACGGGGTGACAGGCCCCGCCAGCCGCCCACTCCTCGAGGCCCGTCCTGGCCACCGCCCCACAGGCACGTCAATCAGTCACCACCCCCGGCTGGGGACACGGCGCCCGCCGCCCGCCAGCACCCGGACAGCCTGCGGCCACCACCTGCTGCTCTGCTCGGGACAGTCCAAGCTGCTGGCCGCCCACCTCGTCTAGTGACTTCCGAGAGGTGACTGAGAGCCAGAGGCCCCCCAACCCATCCCCCAGGCGCTGTGTCCAGTCAGAGCCAGTCCCGGGCTGACCTCCGCCCAGGTGTCTGCGAGCGCGCGGGTCCCAGAGAGTCCACGGACCACTCAGCGAGCTCGGGGCCCGTGCTCGGCTGCGCCGCTCATGACGAGGCGCTCGGCCTGGGAGACGGACGCGGGCGCAGGGTCCGAGGCACTGAGCAGGGGGCCGGGCCCGTGCCGCTCGCTCCCGAACCCGGCGAAGACGCGCTCGACCCACTCCAGCCAGGTTCCGGAACCTTCTCCCGGGCCCATCTCCGCACTTCTCACAACATCCACTTCAGCAAGAGGCCTCTGCACTGTGCAGGCAGCTCCCCCCGGCACGCGATCAGGTCCCTCACCCCAGGTGCGGCCTGGTCCCCGTCCCCTTCGCCAGGACCCGTTAGCGGGGAATGCCCAGAAGCCCCTCGCCCAGACGTTTCCTGAAGGGCCGTCTGGCCCCGAGGCCGCCTGCCCTTGGCTAGAGCTCTCCAGCTGCGCGTGCCGCGGTCACCTCGACCTGCGGCCCGTGGCGAGGGCCTCGTACCCGTCACGATGGCCCTGAACGACGTGCAGCCCGGTCCGCAGCAGGCGCTGTGGATGTTCCCTCTGGCGGCCCCGTGTGTGTAAAAGCTCCAACTGGGTTCCTCGAGCAGTTTCACCAACGACACACCCTCCTGGTGTCCCCCACAGCAGTGAGGAGGCCGGCAGTGCAGACCCCGCAGTGCCCGCCGCGGCCGGGCAGGCACCGTGGTCCCCGACCAGCCCCGCCGGGGCGCTCGCTGCCCCGAGGGGGACACCGCATCGGCGTGCGCCCCGCGGACGGGGAGGGCGGACAATCGGCACCGGTGGGTTTCGTCGTCTATGGAACGTGACGAGCCCCACATCCTGGTAGGTTCGGGGTAACCGCTGAGCTGGAGCAGACGGGTCTGCCCTCAGGGGGCCTGCGCGGCCGGCAGCAGGGGGGAGGGCCTGCCCGGGACGCGAGCCAGGCGTGGAGCGTGTGCTAGGTGAGCGGAGATCTGAAGGCGCCCGTCCTGGGCGGCGCGATGGGAGCCCACCGGGTGAACGCCGGGCAGAGGGCTGGTGGCCGAGCGGGACCGAGGCACGGTGTGGCTGGGGCAGCAACACCCTGCTCGAACCCGACTGGCGGCCCGTCTCCGTGGTCCCCCTCTGCCTGCTGCTCATGGTGGGCCACTCCTCACGTCGGTCACAGCGGCACCCTCTTCTGTGTGTGTTTACAGGTTTGTTTGTTTTTTAATTTAAATAGACATTCTATATTGATACAAAAATGTGAACGGAAAATGCACCCTCTTCCTCAGCATGAAACCAGCATCACCCGTCCCTGAGGAAGGTGACTCTGAAATGCAGCACGAGACGGCACAAGTGACATCACCAGTTTCAGGCTGGAGACAGTTCCCACAGGAAGCCCCGGGCCTCAGGCCCGAGCTCTGAGCAAACAGGCGGCGGAGAACCGGGGTGGAGGCGCCAGCCTCGAGCCTAGAGGGGACGACGCACACGTCCGCGTCACCAGCGCCAGTCCACGGCTCATGTGGAAGACGTCCCGCCCGTGTCTGCTTATGCCAGGGGCACGTGTCGCACAGAGAGGCGGTCCGTGCACGGGAGACTGCAGGGAGGGGCCTCGTCGTCCCGCACGACGGACACGGGGCCGCATCCAGGGCACCTTCCCGGTGACAGACACGGGGCTGGGAGCCGACTCCGCAAGCTCTGGCCTTTGTGACTGTCGCATGGTGCTGCTCGGTGAGGAGGGGCGGAGGAGGCCGAGTCAGAGGGAGGGCCGGGAGTGGGGTGTAGTCGGCACCGACCGAAGTCCATCCGAGGGCTTTCAGCCTCAGCGGGGCAGCTCTGGGTCCCCAGAACCCGGTTCCATGCTGCTCCACACGTACAGAAGCTCCCCTCCCCCAGGCACCCAGCACCCATCACAGACGGGCTGACACTCCGACCAGCAGCCCGCGTGACCTCCGAACCCTTCTCCATGCAGCAACCCCGCAGCCCGAACGGGGGGCGGCAGGCGCTGGGTGCAGCCGGTGGCCGCCCCCCCGATGCATCCCACCCTGATGCGCCCCCACCCATCCCCCACTCTGAGGACAGGAGGCAGCAAGCGGGCGCGCGAGAGCTGACGTTACCCTTCGCTTTCCGACACTTACAGTCTGACCTTCGTGTCCAGCTCTCACTTGGCAGCGTTAGCCCCGCCCCGTCCTCCTCCGCGGCAGGGGTCCCCCCGGCCCGCGTGGCCGGGGAGGAGGTCAGGTGGGGCTGAAGGGGAGCAAGGCGGGGGGGGGGGGTTGTGAGGGCAGAGGTCACAGAGACACGCGGATCCGGGTTCGGTCCGGAGGCCCCTGGAATGCTGCCCGCTGGTGTGGGTGTCCCGCACCTGTGCCGAGCACGGAGCCAGGCTCACGGGGGCAGCTGACGCCCGCACAGCCGGCCGCCGCGGGCAGCTCACCTGCTCCCACACGTGGCCGACGGCGTTTCCAACACCTTGGCGGCACTGCTGGAGACCGGCCAGCGACACCTCCCTGAGGCAGCTCGGCCGGCTCCTGAGCCCCAGACTCAGTCCTGTTCTCACGGCACTCGGCACAACCTGTGAGTGTGTCCGACGGTGGCCTGCTGACCGCTCAGTGTCCATCTCCCAGGAAGGCCAGTGTCCTGTCTGCTGGGGACGTCCCCGACCTGCAGTGCTCAGAACAGAGAGGCCACAGCGTCTCGCACGTGCCGAGAAGGGAGGTGGGCTGACCGCAGGGCAGACGCCGGTTCTGAAGGCAGCAGGCAGCCGGGCCGCAGGCAGGGGCCGCGGAGTCTGACCCCCACCCTCCTCAGGCCCCTGCCCTTGGAAAATGGGAATAAGGACACAGCCTCCCTCACAGACACCGAGAGGAATAAGGCGCACCGACAGGTGTGAGACTCTGCTGCCCGGCAGAGCGAGCGCTCCGTGTGACTTATCATCACACAGCGTGACGTTTCATCCAGTGGGGAGGAAGCATGGCGGAGCCTCGGCACACGTCTGAAACAACAACGTCCAGCCACGCCAGGCACGGGCCAGCTTCACGAGCCTGAAAGCCTCCCTGTGATTCCAACGGCTCCTAGGAGAATTCCTGGGGACATGAGGTAGTGCGGTGAGCAGGGCCACCTGGGAGCCTGGGAACGCCTGTCCCCTGGTCCGCGGGGGAGGAACTGTTTTCCCAGCTGGACGGACTGGCTCTGACCACACTCAACTCATGCCAAGCTCTCCCCAGCCCACCATGTGGATGTCTCTAAGTCACGTCTCAGCCTGCTGATGAGGAATCTGTGTGATGTCACGCCCTGCCCTCCACGCGATGTCACTCAGCACATGAGCATGGGTTCGAGAGCAGACATTATCCCTCTAATGCCCTTTAACAGAATTCAGTAGCAAAGACATCTCAGAAGTCTATTCCTAATTTTTAACATTACAACAACTGCATAAATCGTGAGCATCAGAAGCAAATAATAAGCACCCAAAATGAAAAATGAAAACCTATACACTGCCCATGTACTTAGATTTACGAAAAGAAAAGCAAACGAGTTGTTTGATGTACAAAATAATCGATAATATATTTTTTTAAAAATAAGGATCTGTGTAAAATTTGATCCCAGTACTCCTTCTTGGCAAAGAGATTTCCTGTTACTATTTAAATATAACGAGTGATGAAGGTTGTGTCAGAATATTTAAGTCGAAACCCAACCCAGTACAGCAAGAACAGAACAAAGCCCCACCAAGCAAGTAGAAATAAAAAGTTGGGTTTCCGGATTCTGAAACTTTATGCTTCTAGCAAGAGAGGTTAAGTGATGAATGGGCAACAATCACGAGACTCGCGTGCCGTTCATCAAACACGGCGGGACCGCCGCGTGTGGGTTCCCAGCTTCACCAATCGCAGATTCAACCGGAACATTTACCACTTCGTATTGACGGTGCTTTGGAGGATTCAGCTATTGATTAACCATATTTATGCGTCTTTCCCAACAATCTATTTTAAGAGGCTTTGATTTTTTTCAAAGAAGAAGAAAAGGACGTTTAAGTGTGGCCCAATGTCCTAACGAGAAACATAAGCTTGAAGTCACATCTCGGTTCCCATCCATGGAGCAGACGCGCAATTTAAAAGAATTCGCAGAATTCATCACGGCTGCAGAATACGGTCTGCAGAGACTCCTACTCGACCGAGTAACACGCGGTTCACTCAGCCAGTCTCCATGCTCAGCAGGACGTGGCTGCCGGTGAAGGAGACGCCAGCGTTTTGGAGTTCGGGCCGTGACGGCGGCAGCCGCGGCTGGTTGTCGAGAGCCGGCTGGCTGCCAGGCGCCGGGCCTAGAGCTTCACCTGCAAACGGGCGGCGCCGGCGTCGCGGGCTCTCGAAACCCACTCCCCCCCACGCCCAGGTGACGCTCAGTGCCGCCCAGCACAGCAGACGTGGCCCACACGCTTCCGCCCGTCTGTGGCAGGCCTGGCCGTGACCGGCTGTCGGTGCGGTCGCATCCTCGGCCGTGGGCTTGTCTCCTGCCTCCCCTCCCCTCGAGGGGGACGTGACCCAGGCCACCAGGACAATGAAGCACAGAGCAGATCTGGACCAGCTGGCCCAGGGTCGGGGAGAGCTGCAGCCAAGCCAGGGCCCACGAGCGAGACGGTGTTTTCTTCTGCAAGGCACGGGGGTTTGAGCCTGAGTCGCTGTGCGCTCCGTGACTCTGCGGGTTCGTCCGCCGGGCCGGGCACCTCAGGCGAAAGCAATGGGGCGGCCGGTGGCTTCGTGAGGGCCGGGGCCGGTCAGCAGCGCCACCGCATGGAGAACTCCCACGACAGCGGCCGAGGCCGAGGCCTGTCAGTCTTTGCCGGCGCCTTTGTTCCCGAGTGTTTTCAGTGCCTCCTAGTGGCCGAGCTGTGGGAATTAGACGCCGCCCTCCGCCCGCCAGGGCCAGGAGCCGGGGCCCCGCTGTCCCTACCCGCCGCCCGTGCCCGCAGCACACCGCTCCAGGGGATGGAAGCACTGGCCACTGTGCGGAGCTTCCGCCACAGCTTCGCCTTGGAAAACCCCGAGACCGTTGTGTGCCGCTGGTCTGTGATGTCAAGGAGAACTGGGAAGAAACTGGTTTGTTTGCGATGTAGCCAGTCACCTTCTCTGTCCTTCTCTGTCCTGAATGTGCTTGTCCAGCCCTAACTGGTGGCCAGAGTGGCTGGGAAATTAGAGCCAAGAACATGCTATGTGCTGGCCAAGCCCTTCACTCTTAGACCCTATATGTGCAAAGTCCTTTTTACCAAAGTCACCAGTTACTAAAGCAGTACGTTCTTTGAAAAAATCATGAAGGTATATATATGTTAAAGGCTGTAAATGTCACCCACAGTCTGTGTCAGTTAGTGCCCCCACACACCCCGTCCCCCAGGCTTGTCTCACACCATGATAGTGACACTTCACACAGAGAACCCTTGAAACCAAGTGGGTCTTTGCAACTGCACCGATCGATCAGAATCCCGCAGGAGGGACGCTGTGTGACATCCAGGGACGGGTCAGAGGAAGCGACGTGGCTGAGCTCGGTGCCCCTCCCCCTCCCAGCACGTGTGGGGTCGCCGGCCTGATGTGAAGGACGGCTCCTCACTGGACAGATGCGGGGGAGACTAAACGGAGGGACGTTGGAAGTGGGCCACCCACCCCGCAGCCTCTCCCAGACCCACGCACGACCCTTCCGCTGACGCCGGCCACTCACCCACCCCAGCGACAGCAGAGAGAACGGGATGGGAGGCACCTGACCCCGCCAGGCCGCACGTCACCAGCCGCGCGCGCCATTCTTAGGCACTAGGCTTCGGGGGTGGCTTGTTCTGCAGTGTTGTGTGACCAGAGCAACGCTGACCACAGGCAAACCACTGTGACGCCCCTGACCAGTGACAGGTGGCCCTCCTGCCGCCCCAAGCAAAGGAGAAACTTGGTCAATAAGCGGTTTGCCCAGACGACTGTTCATAGATCACCTGTGTGGAATGTCGGACCCATTCCCCCCGACAGAGCGAGCTGCACGGATGGGCCGGGAGCAGAAGCCACCCGCGCCCAGCACCCTCGTGCGGGGGGTCAGCACTGCGTGCCCCCTAAAGTGACAGAAAAGCGGACGATGCCCCGAGGGAACGGCCACATCCCTCCACTCTGTTCTCCACAGGTGCGCTCTGCCCCAGGCACCGTTTCCATGCCTGCGTGCTTCGCCGTCTGAACAAGTGGATTCACTTCATGCGGAAAATGTCCAGGGGTCCAACAGGTGACAGCTGCCATGGGCGTAGCCAAGCAAACTTCCCCGGAAACGCAGGACTCGTGTTTGCCAAGCAGGAGACGTGGGCAGGGAGGGGCCACGGTGGCTGAGTGCGCTTCCTGCCCACGTCATTGTCTCCATAGCAACCACACCGAGATGGGCCTTAAGGCGCGTCACCCAAGCCCAGCCCACAGACCAGCGGCGGCGCCGGGGGCCCGCGGAGACCCGCGTCTCGGGCCTGCCCGGGCCCCGCACGCTGGCGCCTTCCGGCTCGAGAGGCATGGCCTTAAGACACCCACGCGGCCCGTCCCTGTCCGTGTGGCACAGGCCAGTGACAGGCTCAGGGCCCAGGGGCGGCTGTGCCCACCCGAGACAGAGACGTTGCTAACAGGACAAAGGCAGGGACGCCCCCTTCAGAACGGCCGAGCTGGTCGGCTGGAAACCCAGGCCCCGGTCACAGGCCGGGGCTTCGGTCCCACTACCAGCACGGCCAGGGCGAGCGGCAAGGCAGGCAGAGTGACGACTGTCACCCAGCGACGGCTCCGCGGTGCTCCCCGGCACACACGGCGCCGGCCGCACAGGGCGGACCCTCCCCGGGAGCTCGGCACGATGGCCCTAAGGAGCGCCCTGAAGACAGCTCGCCCGAAAAGGGGGCTGCGCCCTCACCCCTCTCCGCCACACCAGCAGCTACGGCTCCTCATTCCTGGCAAAGAGTGACGAGGGACAGAAGTCCCTGCCACCACGGAAGGGGAGGAGAGGGGGACAGAGCGTCCCCGGCATCCAAGGCCAGCCCCGCCCCAGGCGGGAAAGGCCAGCGGGACCGCGATGGTGCGAGAGCCACCGAAGTCCCCTCTGTGGAAATGCCTCGCGTCCCCGACCCCCGGCACCAAGGCCCCAGCGCACACGGAGCAGACGCTGCCGGGGCTGATCCAGACGCCCACAGAGCAGCCTCCTGTTCATGCCGCTTCTCACTGGAGCACCGTGTGGCCCGAAGCGAGGAAGTCACAGTTAATACCCACGAGCGAGCTGGCGAGGGCTCTGCTCGTCACGAGGGTGCTGGCCATGGTGAAGGACAGAGAAACGCTTGCGCGGGCAAGACCTCAGGCCTCCAGGGGCTGCAGACGGCCGTGCGGCATCACTACCTGCGTGAGGGGAGGGACGTTTAGAGAGGGAGAAAAGCCCAGCCCTGCCCTGACGCCAGGCTTCCTGGGGGTCCCTGGTCTGCCCCGCCCCAGGCATCCTCATCCTTTTGACCGACCACTTTGTGCCAGAGCCTCACACGAGTTTCTCAAAGGTTTTCGTCTTGTAAAATCACAGACGTGGCAGTGGTACATCCAAGGGCTCCTTTGTCACCTCACATGGGAGAAAATGACAGGCTCTGATGGGCAAACGCACCTGTTTCCCGCCGCGCCTGGCCTGGTGCCCGGCCCTGGGGACGTGGGGGGCCAAGTACAGCCCGTCAGGGAGACAGCGCCGAGGAGGGAAACACGGACAGCAGAGGAGGGAGGGGCGGACGCGCCTGGAGCTAAGGGAGCTGTGGACACTGCCCGCCCCCCCCCCGAAGCGTTGCGGGAGCCTGTGACAGGGACACACAGGCTTTGGTGGCAGTGGCTTCCCGCCAGTCTGCCTCTGCCTGGCAGACAAGGCCACCGGCGGTCACAGTGCCACCCGGGGCTGGAAGTGCGGGAGGCTGGGGGCTGACGGGGGCCGAGAGTGAGCAGTCGACCTGGACGAGCCAGCCCCGCGCCCCGCCAGCCCCGGCCACCCACCCGGGGACCGAGTGCGAGAGGAAACGTGGGCCCTTACTCGGGTTGCTACGAAGTCCGGACGACAGTGGCAGAGCAAGCCAGGGCCTCTGGCACACTGGCCACACACCTGTGACGCTGGCCACAACTCGAGCCGACAGCGTGTGACAGCTTTGTGGTTACGTGTGTCCTTCTCACCTGCACCACCCGGCCCTGCCCTGACTTCCCGGTGTGAGAGCAGCTTGGAGGGACGAGGCCCCGTGTCACAGGGGCAGGACCAGCTGTCCTGAGCCGGGAACCCTGTGGCCCTGTCCGCCTGCCCTCCGAGGTGTGAGGCGGGGACTCACACGGAGACAGGTCTGGGCCTCGGCCACTCAGAGTGGTTCCAGCGTAAAACAAACAGGAACCTTCACACACCGCGACGTGGTGCTCGATTCTTCGTGAGCTGTAAGCCCCTTTCCATTGGAATTCCTGGGTTTTTAATTTCAGGAAGCCCCAGTCATAGAATGGCACTGGTGGCCTGTAACGGATGTTCCCGTTGTGCCCCGGCTGCAAAGGGGGACTGCTAGCTCAGCCGGCACTCTCCGGACAGGGCAGGGAGAAGCTGGGGAGGGGGCTGACTGGCACAGCAGCCGACATCCTGCTGACCACCAGGCCCCCACCGAGTGTTTGCCAAGGCCACCTCTACCTTTGCAGGTAAACAGAGCACTCCGCGTCCCGAACACCCCCGAAGCAAACAGGAGAGCGAGCCTGCCGTCTGCCTCTCAGGGCCCACAGGGCTTTCCAGAAACTAAATTTTGGGACGTTGGCCAGTCTGACGGTGGACAAGCTGGCACGTTTCTGTTCCTGAGGACCTGTCACTTCATTTAAATTCTCAAATGTGTTACGATCCGTACTTATCAGTGAGTTCCAATGTTTCCAAAAACAACAGAACTCTAAAAGTCACACATGCTATAATAGTTCCTACCCCCAGCAATGTTTTATTTCAAGTTTCTGGATCTTAGAACACACACACGCACACGTGCGCACACACACACACTTCCCTAAAAATAAAATAAGGAGTAAACAAGTTTGTTCCGAGATGAGAACAAGAGTGTAACGCAGATTAAGCAAAACCCACAAGTGAGGAGGGCCAGACGGGTGAGGGCGGAACGTCCCCTCGGTCAGCGCCGGATCGCGGCTCTGGGCACGAGGGTGGACACACCGGCCACTTCCCTATAATCTGCATAGACCACTGGGTTTACCTGGCAGTTAAGGAGGTGATGACTTCCTTCCAACTTGTTTTTAAAGTTCTGGTTTTAGTGGTGGCGATAAACGTGTTTTATCGCGGGGATGATACTCACTAGTGGCCGCACGCCACGGTCAGCTCGTGCTGAGGGGGCTTAATGAGGCGACGCTGGTTTCGCTGGAACATTCCATGCTGTTTCAACAATCTCATCACCAAGAGAACTCTCGAGGCCCAGGGACGAGAGGGGGGCAGAGGTGGCCCTAAGCACACCGCCGACCGTCTCCTCTCCACGAGGCGCCATGTGGCCGGGCGCAGTGCCGGGCACAGACGCAGGTAGCGGCATCACCTTCTGCCACACGCAGTCGCAGGACCAAGTTTCGCCGGAAACTCGACCGGTACATTTTCACATCAAATAGTGCAGTGTGGGACTGGAGGTGCCAGGAACACAGGAAGGGGTCCGCCTGCTGGCTCTCTCATTGCAGAAGATCGCGTCACCCCTCAGCCCTGCAGAGCCAGTGCGTCACCCTCAGCCCTGCAAAGCCAATTCCCTTCCTCTGTTAACCGTCACCTCGTACAGAAGCACCACGTACCAAACCCTCGTCAAACGCCGGCACCGTGGAGTCGAGTGGTCGTTCAAAACTCGTTGTAACCGTGTGTGGAACAGCGCATCGCTGCCATGAGCATTTAGATGTTTGAATTTTGAAGAAAAATAGAAAAAGATGTATCAGGTGAAGGAAATGCCAGAAAATTCTATTAAAAATCTGTTATTTTGGTTACAAATGATCAGATGGATAACACACATACGTTAGTCACGGCAACAGCATCTCCATGTCAACGTCACCGGAACAGACGGAAAACAAAGCCAAGCCTGAAAAATCAACTTGTCCCCAAATTAAACAAATACACCTAATACTGAAGAAGCGAAAGTACTGTAGGCTGATGAATAATTAAACAGCTCAGAATCAAACCAGTAGGGGGAAAGGCTGCTTTGAAAAAAAAAAAACAACCCACCAGAGGCCTAAAGGCATAAATCATGATTTATAACCATCCCGACTCTGACCTCACGGGCAGCAGGAAAGATCAAAGGTGATGCTTCATTATGGATTTATTGCTTGGCCAAACCATTACTCACTGGTCTTCATTTTGAAAGATATATATGGAATAGGCACAAACTCTCATACATGGAACCAGTGCAGGGAGATCACGTGCAGAATCATCATGAAATCTGCAGCTAAGAGCGCCATGTGCCTAATCCAGAGTTTTCCCGTCTCTTTCCAGGTTTACAGCACTGCAGCCGGCGGTGGACCCCGGGAAGACGGCTGACGGCCCCCACGTCATCACTGCGACTCCACAGAGACCCGGCGCTTTACTTCTCCAGCGGGGGTGCCGGGAACCCAGCCCCGCCCCGACGCCAAGCCGGACACGCCGCGGGCAGAGGGGGCGGCGGCTCGGTTCCAGCGCCGGGCCGGGCCCTAGGCCCGCGTCCCCGGCCGCCCTGGGGACGCGCCATGGCGTCGGGAGGCGGCCTCCAGGCCCAGGACTCCATGACCCGTTACCAGAACGTCGGAACCAGCGCTGGCCCCCGGCGTCGTCTCTGGGAGACCCCTGGTGACCGTCGGGGGTGTCCTAGCAGCCCCGAATCTGTTTAGACTCTAACACTCTGACGGGCTCCTTGGGAACGGGCTCGGACGCTCAGGCCGGCCATGTCCGCCACCGATGAAACCAACGTGGCCCAGACCGCCCTCCAGGAGGAAAACGGCGGGAAAGGAAGCATGAGAGGGACTAGAAGAGGCTTCAGAAACCGGAGGCCAAAGCGATGCCTCATGCACGATGTTGGGGGGGGCTCCCCCAAGTGCCAGGACGAGGGAGCGCACTGACGGCAGAGAACTCTGAACGGCAATAAAACTGCCCAGTCCTCAGCTGCCATGTCGTCATCACCATGAGCTGACAACTGTAAGGGAAGCTGATGAAGAAAACTGTTCCTGAAAATGGAGGAAAAGACAGGAAAAGCAAAACTCTTCCCTCGGGCTAAGGTCACAGTCTCTGTGGTAACTCCGTGCAGCGGGGCGACATGTTTGCTATTTACCCTTTGAGAAACGTGATGCTGCACGTGGCAGGAAATCCTGAGAGTGGGCTGTGCAGTCGCTGGCCGGAACCCGAGAAGCAGCGGCGGCGGGAGCCCCCGCTCCGCGCGGCTTCCTGGCCCTGCGCACCGCAGCGTGTTCCCGCAGGAGCCCGCGACGCAGAGCAGAGGGGCCAGCAGAGGGCGCCGTGGCCGGATCGCGGCCTGGCCGCCGGGTGCTCGCTTGGTTCTCCAGCTGCCCCTAGGATGGATCCTGAAAAAATGGAGTCGTAGGCAGCACCACAATTTCTGGGATATGTGGTAAAATTAGATATTTGTGGATCCCTGTCAAATTAGCCTCATGTTTAAGACTTTTCCCAAATCTCTGTCACTTCATGTGAAAGAAACGTTTTAACCTTAAAATTAATATCGAATGTTTTTCGATGAACCACGGGCAAAGGTTGGTCGACAACACTGCCTATAACCACGTATTGGACCTGACGTGTTAAACACAGAGGAAAAGAACAAACTTTCAGGTGTCGTGGAAAGCAGAGCTGTACTTGTTACTGCAGAAGAATATGAGGATTCTGTTTTGTCAAAAAAAAAAATAACTGACTAAAATTAAATGCCTTTACGTAACAACAATAAGAACAAGTAAAGGAATCCTTTTGGGGGTAAGGTTTAACCTACCAAAGGAAACCAAGGCTTCCCCAGTGTGGTATGTCTGGTGTCACCACCCATAAAAGACCCTGGGACCCTCCCACGCCTGCCGAGGCGCCGTCCTGGGGGAGGGGTCTGTGTCCCTCGCTCCCACAGACACACTCGAGCTTGGAAACCTGTGACTGGGAAACTGTCGAGAGCGAGATCTTCCAGTAGCTCATCCAGGACCTAGAACAGCCTGCGCTCGGAGTGTGAGTGGAACACCTCCAAGATGCCTTCTGGCTGCCTCTGCTGACCAGGACCCGGGCCAGGGCCATCGGCAGGGACAGTCTCTAAAGCCACGCACATGCACATGCACACACACATGCGCATGCACACAAAGGTACAAGCAGACACGTATGCACATGCACACACACAAGTACACACATGTACATATACACATGCGCATGCAGTGTGCACATGTATGCATGTGCACACACACGCACGCACACATGTACACACACAAGACGCACTTCTGCTTGGGCACTGCACCCACCTCTCTGGGTGTCTTTTTAAATTCTAGAAACTTTTAGCAGAGGAATTAAATGTCTCCAGCACACAGAAATTAATTAGCTCCCACCAAATGAACAACGATTTCATTCTCTGTGTGAATTCATGTTTTGCTTCTGTCACAGCCCAAGACACACGCAGAAAGTCTCTGTGAACATTGGCCGTGCTCTCAGGCTTGCGGGAGCCGCAGAGACAGCCCTCTGGGCACTGATCTGCAGTATTTACTCTTTTTTTTTTTTTTTTTTACTGAATTAGCAAGTGAAAATCCAATTGGTCCTAATGGTGCTCACTCTGAGAGTCCCTATTCTCGTACACAAGAAAGGGTTTATAATTCATTTGTAGTCATTAAGACACTGATGTTATGTAGACCCGTAAAATCCTTCATTAGGCTAGTAAAGGGCTTTTCATCAAATTCACTGTAGCTAAATATTTATTTTTTAAAAAACTGAATTAAAAAAAAACTCCTCTGGCCAAAAAATGAAAACTTTGAGACCATCAGGACGGGGTTAGCGGCACGCGTGACAGCCCCAGAGCACGTGAACATATGACGGAGTAGAAACCACTGGACCCGGCCATCAGTCATGGCAGCTGTAAAGAAATGAAGTAATTAACCGTAAGGAAATAATTCAGCAAGACGCTAACCGTCTAACATCATTTAAGCATTCGCATTTAAGCATTATTGCTTATAAATGGCTTTGTCATCATGTCAAACTTGCCAAAGGCGCCAACACAATCAAAGGCGACCGAGCTCGTGGCTGAGGTGATTGGGGGCTGCGGTGGTTGGGGGCCGAGGTGGCCGGGGGCCGAGGTGGCCGAGGAGGCTGGGGGCCGAGGTGGCCGGGGGCCGAGGTGGCCGAGGTGGCTGGGGGCGAGGTGGCCGGGGGCCGAGGTGGCCGAGGTGGCTGGGGGCGAGGTGGCCGGGGGCCGAGGTGGCCGGGGGCCAAGGTGGCCGAGGTGGCCGGGGGCCGAGGTGGTCGGGGGCCGAGGTGGCCGGGGGCTGAGGTGGCCGAGGTGGCCGGGGGCGAGGTGGCCGGGGGCTGAGGTGGCCGAGGTGGCCGGGGCGAGGTGGCCGGGGGAGGTGGCCGGGGCCGAGGTGGCCGAGGTGGCCGGGGGCCGAGGTGGTCGGGGGCCGAGGTGGCCGGGGGCCGCGGTGGCCGGGGCCGCGGTGGCCGAGGTGGCTGGGGGCGAGGTGGCCGGGGGCCGAGGTGGCCGGGGACGAGGTGGCCGGGGGCCAAGGTGGCCGAGGTGACTGGGGGCCGCGGTGGCCGGGGGCCGAGGTGGCTGGGGGCGAGGTGGCCGGGGGCCGAGGTGGCCGAGGTGGCTGGGGGCCGAGGTGGTCGGGGGCCGAGGTGGCCGGGGGCCGCGGTGGCCGGGGACGAGGTGGCCGGGGGCCAAGGTGGCCGAGGTGACCGGGGGCCGCGGTGGCCGGGGGCAGAGGTGGCCGGGGGCGAGGTGGCCGGGGGCTGCGCTGAGCCAGGACAGAGGCTGGCTCCGTCCAGACGGCGAGCAGGGTGCCAGCCCTTTCCCAAGGCGTGTTCGGTGCACACGCAGCCCAGAGGCGTCAGGCTGCCCCAGCCGGGCAGAAGGGGCCCCATGCCCCCGTTTCAGGGCGAGGCCGCCTGTGCGTCCTTAAGTCCCCGGGAAGTGCCATGAGGAGCCGCGGCCGAGCTCAAGCCTGCGGCCGGGCGTGACGTCCCCACCACGCAGCCCGGACCTTGCGGCCCGCGAGGCGCTGCAGGGGAACCCGGGAGAGCGCGGGCCTGTGCGGCTGGGAGGACGCGTTCGCGCTCCGCGCGTGCGTGGGGACCATGGGAAGGAGCCAGGCGCGGCTTCACGTCTCCCCCGGGATGCGGGCCAGGGCGCAGGACCCGCAGCTCTGTGGACACTGAGTGGGAGTCGCCCGCCCTAACGTCTACGGTGCCCAGCAAGGGCTGAAGGACCGGGCGCCGCGTGGTGCTCACGAGCACGCGGCCCCAGTCAGCGCCGCTTCAGCTGACGCCGTCAACGAGAGGCGCGGTAACCCGGACCTTGGATGAGCACAGGGCACATAAGAGCCAGGAAACCCCCTTGTGCCCGAGGAGCAGAGGCGTCCTGAAGGCTCAGGCAGAGGGATGTAGGCGGGAAGGGGCCCCGCGGTGGAGGGTCTGGGGCCAGCAGACTCCCGTGGGCAGCACCCCAGGGCCACGCTTGTCCTGTGGGCGGCAGCTTCCTTCCTGCGAACAACTGCACCGACTCGGCTGAATGTCTCATTCTAGTGTCACCCCGGGTCTCACCTGCGTGCGGTTTGTAAACGCGCCTCGTCTCACAGCCTCCCAGGGTGGCTGCCCGGCCGCCGCGCTGCTGACCTCTGGGCCGACACGTGGGGCTGGCCGGCCCAGGCCGCGTGTTCACCGGCGTCTAGATTCTGCCCGCCGGCTGCCAGCAATACCCCCGATGCGTGACAGACAAATGCCCAGACGTTCCCAAACGTCCCGACAAACGCCGCTGTCCCCAGCTGAGAGATGCTGCCCGGAGCACAGGTCAGCGTCCAGGCAGCAACGAGGAGGCACAGTGAGGGCAATGTCAGCAGAGTGTCATGAAGAGACACCTGCAACGGTGTGCGGAGGGTGTGGGGACAGTCCACCGAGGGGAGGCGGGCAGCACGGGGAGGCACGTGCCCTGGGGGGAAGGGGTCCTGTCAGGCGCCAAGAGCTGTGGCCAGGCACCCTGGCCTCACTGACAGGCACCCACAGCGCGAGCCAGACCAGCCTCCCAGGGCAGATGGCACAGAGGGACACAGTGCAGCGGGGCAAGCAGATGAGACCCAGCACACCTAGTTCCCCACCCCACAGAACCCCAGAAATACAGCAAGATGTCAGGTCAGCTCTGGAAGCCCCTTAATCACCTTTCGTTTAAAGCAGGGGTCCCCAGTCCCCGAGCCATGGACCAGTACCATCCATGGCCTGTTAGGAACCAGGCTGCACAGCAGGAGGTGAGCGGCAGGCGAGTGAGCGAAGCTCCGTCTGTGTCTGCAGCCGCCCCCAGCGCCGGCATCGCTGCCTCAGCTCACCTCAGGTCGTCAGGCCTTAGATGCTCACAGGAGCACCGGGCCCTGGTGCCAGACAGGTTGGGGACCACTGCCCGAGTCACTCACTTCAGCCGCACAGCAGCCCAGCGGGCGGGGAGCCAGGTCCACAGTCTGCTCCAAAACGTCAGTGAGTGCCAGACAGTTGGCCGCTAACACCAAAGCCAATTCGTCGCTCTGATAAAAAATACACCCCGAGTCGTAGCGACATCCCTTTGGAAGGGCCACACTCGGAAGGTGGTGCCAGGAAGATTCCGTCCTCCACACTCAAGGCTGGACTGACCAGCGTGACGGACTCTCGCTGACACAGCCGACGGCCCGTCACATGGTGTGACGGCCACCCAAGGGCTCCAGGCAGGCGACCGCGATGGCTCCAGCTAACGCACTGGCAGTCGCCTCTCTGGGGAGCCCTGTGACCTGCTCCCATGGGAGGGGCACTCACACCTCCGTCTGTCAAGGGCCATGTGCCAGCCAGTGTTTCCGGAGGATGTGCTCGGTGCCCCTGTAGGAGTGACCGCAGCTGACCTGGCCTGAGAGATGCTGGCCACACAGCTAAAAGGCCAGGGAAAGCGTGTCCTCGTCCGCTTGTCATTGTTCGGTTAGCAGACGTGTGTGCTCTGACGAGGGGACCGTGGAGCTACAGCGAGCCCCTGCTCCCTCCAGCTGCTTCAGTGGGTCCTGCCAGGTGAGGACACTGTGTCCCCAAGTCACGCCACCGCTGAGAGCTACGGAGAAGGGCAGCAGGCTGTGCACTGCCAGCGCACAGTGCAGCCTGTCCCCACGAAAGCCACCTGTGACCTATGCCCAGCAACGCTCAGGTGGACTGGGCAAACAGATGACTTCAGAAGTCCGCACACGGGGAAAGGAGTCCTAAAAAGACAGAGAACAGGCCTGAATTACCAGGGACTTTAAAGACACGCACCGGCTCGCCACGTGTCCCCGTGCTGAGACAGCTGTTCGAGCTGGTGCCCCAGCTCTGAGCAAATCACCTGCAGCAGCTAAACGTGCTCGTCAGTTGGAAAACAACTGTAAAGGTAAAATTTGAAGAAATAGGCTCTTTGGAATTGAGGAATTGAGGCATTTTTGTCGCTGTTCTTTCAGCAAGAAGACACAACAGCCCACGCACCCTGGCCCAGGGCTCTCTCCGTGAAACCCTGACAAAAGTTTAAAGATCAATATAGTGCCCTAGCGGGAACTGAAAAGAAAGCCCGTGCTTTACTATGTGAGCCTGGGGGCGCAGCTCTGGTGGACACCGCGGTGGACCTGGTGCAGAGCCCAGGAAGTGCCCCACCCGAGGAGGCTCAGGGTGAGTCTGCAGTCCTGACCATACTCATTGACTTAATTTATACTTTCAGTCTTTATTTTTATAAAATCCCATTCTTAAAATATTTTAATTTGTATTAAAACTGTTCAAGTACATCATTTTTAAAAAGTCATAGTACAGAAGAGTGTGTAATAAAAGGAATATTTATATATTATATCACATTGCTTTTACTCACAAAGGCAAGCATTTTAAACCATTTTATTTCTAGTTCTTCTAATGATTACTATGATATAATTTACGAATTTTTTATTCTTCATATTATTTAATAGTTCTTTTTTTCATCTTGACGCATAAAAAGAAATCGAATGCACACAGTATAGGAGAATATGGTCTTAAAATTTTTAAGAATACTGTGTCTGGAATATGGATAAAATTCTCTCATCCCTAAAATTAGAGGCACATAGGAAAGTAACCTATCATTTCATTTTTAAAGAAAATACTCAAAGGCTGCATCTGGATACTTGAATCATAACCTTTTCTACGTTCCCTGTGGCAGGGCAGCTACCGTCTGGAACCCCTCCCTCCAGTGGTTTTTGCTCAGCATGTGGCCACCTGCCCCAAACCCATTTCCTGTCTCTCCTGCAGTTTTACACAGTCATGCGAGTTTCTGACCCATAGAATGTGAGGGGAAATTATGTACGCCAACTGAAGTCATATTTGTAAAACATGAATAAAACTCTCATAGCCATTCCTTCTCCCTGCTGGTCAGGACGCAGATGTGATGGCAGGAGCGAGAGCAGCCATTTTGGGTCAGGGACAGAAGCGTACAGTAAGTACAGTGGAGCCTCCCTGCTTGCCCTGAGACACCTGCCCAGAGATCGACACGTGAGACAAACTTCACCCTGCTCAGGCCTTGTTGATACAATAACTTGGGCACGCCCTAGCACACATTCTCAAATTTACACCAAAGTAAAAGGGCTCAAATCTTTTCATTTATTTAGCAAGTATCTGGGTGCCTACCATGCGTCAAACCTTGTTCCAGGTAGTTAAGGAGGGAAGGAGGGGTGAGGAGTGAGAGAGGAAGGGAGGGGCAAGCGTGAGTCAGCTAGGGCCACCATCATGCCACAGACTAGGTGGCGGGAACGACAGTCTGAAGGCTGGGAGCCCAAGAGCAAAGTGAAGGCAAGGTCGCTTTCTTCCGAGTCCTCTCTCCTTGCCTTGTAGCTGGCCGCCTCCTCACCGTGTCTCACACCATCCCCCCTGGACCTGTGCCCTCCGCGCCCTCATCACAATCTTGTGACGACACCAGTTGTATTGGCTAAGGCCCTGATGACCTCGTTTTACCTTGACTGCCCCTGTAAAGGCCCTGTCACCAGAGACAGTCACGTTCTGAGGTGCGAGGACGTAGTCTCCACACAGGGATTTGGGAGAGACACAGTTCAGCCCACGACAGGGGATAAGGTGGAGCAGAGAGACAAGCAAGCAACGCCACTCCGAGTGAGAACTCACTCGGATAAACATGCTAAAACTGCCTCTGGGAAATGATCAGGCTTCAGGGTGTTACGAAACTGTAAAAACGAGAGCTAAGATTCAAAAGCAAGGAGCCAACTTGAAGAAAACATTTGCAAGCTTTGTCACCAACAAAGACCTCATCTCTGACGTGGGGAGAGTCTTTTAAGTTGATAAAACAGCTGAATGGCCTTGTAGGAAAACGTGGAAAGACAGGAACTGGCAGATCTAGAAGAATGCAGACGATGACTGACGAGTAATCACTAATTATCGAAGAAAAGTTAATACGAGGCATTTCAGTTATCAGTCCGACCTGTGTTAAGGACTGGTCTGGTGTGCCGTGGTTGTGGAGTGTGTGGAAGCCACAGAGGTAATCATGTAAACTGGCTCAAACACATACATTAGTTTCACCCATTTTTAAATGTGTGTGGTTTGTAAGCCAGTAATTCTGCTTCCAGTGTGCGTATAAATGTACTGCAGACTTGCTCGGCATAACTCCAAATGTGAAGCAACTTCAATGTCTACCATTATAGACTGAATTATACCCCCCACCCTCATATGTCCAAGCCCTGGCCTGTGAGGAGGTAGCGAAGGCCCAGCGTGGTGGTAAGGGTGGCTCGTCCTGCAGGGCTGGCGTCCTCGCCAGGGAGGGAAAGAGCCGGCACACCTCCCTGCGCCCGCGCCCAGAGCGGAGGCTGCAGGCCTCCCTCTCCGACCCGGACACTGGCCCCACCTGCCCTGTGACCTCGGACGTCCGGCCTGCGGACTGTGCGAGGCAAAGGTCTTTCGTTTCGGCCCCAGTCCGCCGCGTTCCGCCAGGGGCCACAGAGGCTCCTGCACCGTCCGTCAAAGCGGCCAGTGAATCACGGCGCGTTCACGCAGCGGGAGCACCGGACGCGGGAGAAGAACCTGGCAGGTGCGGCAGGCACGTGGGGGCGTGGGGAGGCGCCCCCTGCGCCGGGAGAGGACGCGGTGCGGGACGCGGCGCCCAGGCCGCGGGAACGCGCCCCGCGCCGGCTCACGCAGACGCGCCGGGAAGGGCGGGCGTGACCGGAAGAAAGGGATGGGAGAAGTTGCTTAAGTCACACATGTCTGCAATTCTTACGTTTTAGGGCAAAGCAGGGTTTTTTGTTTGTTTTATTTTGTTTTTAATTTATAAATATACCCATTAAAACCCAGAGGTAAAAAACAAATCCACGTTCACTGAGATTTTCCCAAGCTGCAGTCGGCCAAGACCTGAGTCGGCCTGTAAAGCGGGAGTTTTATAGCAATGATAGCGGGAGTCTCGTCAGAGTGAGAAACCCATGTGATAGGAATCTGCACTTTTTCTCTCCAAATATTTTACTGTAAAAATTGTCATAGTACATAAAAGTTGAATTTACAGTGACTCTCGATGCCTGCTGTGTAGATACTACAATTAACATTTTGCTATTCTTGCTTCACCACACACCCACCCACTGCTCTCTTCGTCAATCCATCTTATTTTTTTACATATTTCAAAGTAAAATGCAGACCTGAGTGTACTTCCCCCTAAATATTTCCATATGCACAGCATGCAAACTGGTTTTGAATACATAAATAATGAAAAAGCTTTCACAGACCAGGAGAGACCACACACTTCATGAGACTGAGTGGGAGGGGCTTAGAAGGTGAGGGGTGTGGGGACTTCAAAAGGCCTAATTAGATTTTGTTTGCCGCCTGGTCCAGACTTTGCTGAGAAAGAGCAGGGCAGCACCCACACCTCACAGCCAAACATCAATGTTTGTCATTAATCAAAACTGCGTTTAAAATCAAAGGGAAACCGGGTGTGACGTGCTTGGTGCTCTGAGGCTTCTCCGCTGCATCTCAAGTCCAGCCCCTTGGCCCCTGCCCTGAGCTTTTGGGAAGAAAGCAGCAGCCACGCACCCTTTCAAGTACCTTGATAGTCTGTTGCTGTTTTCTTACAAACATTTGCATATAGATATCACTGAAGGGTCTCAAGGTTGTTTTAAGTACAAAAACAACAAACCCTGAGCAGCCAAGAAGGCTTTCATGTAACTTACGGATATCAACCTTTCCACCTGAGCTGAGAGGTTTATTTATTCATTTTCAAGGTAGTCCCAGGTTTTTAAATTTCTAATTAACAAGTAACCTAGTAGGATTAAAAAGCCATGCAAACCACCTTCCCTTTGATGGTGGGCCTGCCCGCCAGCCTGGTTTGTGGGGAAGCACAGCAGAGCGTGTTTCTTCCTAAACCAGAGATAACATTTGCTCCTGCTTTGATGAAGGTGCCCAGATGGCACTGCCCATTCTCCACGTAGAAACGCAACTGCACTCACGCATAACGTGACTCAGTTCCCTGCTGTGGCAGGGCCACTCCACAGCCCCTAGCAGAGCTGGAGTCACGGGTGCCTCCGTCCTCACTCAGGAGTGCGGCACCTCGGCGAACCCCCGGAGCTTTGTTCCTGGGGGCATGGGTGCCCTCTGCGATCGTGAAATTGTCTAAAGTTCCCAAGTTTAAGAGTGCCAAAAAATTCTGGAATAAATTACTATGCAGTAGAATAAAAAAGCCATAAGAATGTCTGCCATAAAGATTAGGAAATCATTAGATTAAATTATTCACTACCTGGCTGGATGCCCCCCCACCCGAACTACAGAGGTACCTCTGAGAGTGATGATGTGGATCTCTGCCAGTCAGTACAGCACACTCGCTAAGGGACATGAGGATCAAAGGGGAAAAGCAGCTTGTGTGTCTCCAACTATCTGTTCTAACTTAAGTTCTCATTTTTTCCTATTTAAAAATAAGGAATAAATTAAAAGCCAAGTCTATGACTTTAAATGGCATTCATGGAGAAGAATAAATGACACTACATTTATCTGTTGAGAACATCAATGGAAAACTAATTTGAGGAAGAAAAGACTAATTAATAAGAGCAGAAAAGACTTAACTTCTTTTGACCTTGGACATTATTAAGTAGTAAAACGACCATCCCATTTTATTACGCACAGAACAGAGATGGCAAAGAACAGCAGCTCTGACCCTGCAAGACAGGGCCACGTCCCCCCACAGGGCCCCACCCAGCCCTCCATGTGCGACCCCACTGCGGGACAGCCCGCGGCCAGGTCTGCACCCCAACACCAGGCAGGGTCATGTGCTCCGAGAACCTCACTGCCCCACGAGCAGTCTAGCCGGGAGGGACTGCACACCAAACACCGGCCTAAGACTCGGCGATGCCTGGCGGTGCCCCGCATGTAAACCGGAGCAGCTGTGAGGAAAATGGGGCCGCAGGGCAGAGAGGAGCAATGAGAAGGGCATCCAGGGCGTCTTAGGTCCCAGGGCAGAGGAACGAGTCTGGGAAACCGAGAGTGGCGTCAGGACCGCACACCAGACACCCCAGTAACCAGGAAGTAGAGCCCGTACAAGAGACCTAGTGAAGTCACAGCACCAGAACGTCCAAACGTCTCTCCACAAGAACATGTCACTAAACCACTTTGTGTGCACAGTGCTCTAAACTCTGGAACGGTGCAATTACATCTTAATGTTTTTTCCCCAGGACTTAGGGAAATGCCTGGTACTTGGCAGGTGCCAGATTAAAAACGACTAAGTGAATTGTTGTTAAGATGGTAAAAGCATCTTCAAAACCACATAAACTAACATTTTCATATGTTTTATCTAGGTGATTTCTGAAGGCAAAGGATAAAACACACCAGAGCTATTTCACTGATCGATATTGTTTTGTACAGGCACCTGACTTGGAGAGCACTTCTGTGTACTGTCAGGCCTCAGAGGATGAGCCACATGGAGGTTCGAGAACTCAAAGTACCAGAAGAGGGAAAGCGGGGATCGCGCACTGCAACCTCATCCCCGTCTTACGGGGAGATCAAAGCTTACAGTGCTTGTTGGCTCATGGTAACTAAGAGCCAACTCCTTGCCAAGCCCATGCTCTTAATTCTTGCAGTAAGATCACTTCACACGACACCTTGTTAGAAGCACACCCTCACCTGTAACTCAAACTACAGCATGTTCTTCAAGACTGGCCCTAAAAAGTTCTTTTCTAAGAATTACAATTCTCCTGTTTTTGTAACGGGTCAGATTTGGTTCAGCTGCAATAGCAAATCCAAAATCACACAAATGAAGTCCAGGGATGGGCAATTCAGGCCTGTTAGGGGGCAGCTTCAGGGAAGTACTGGGAGTCCCTCCACCTTGCTGCTCTACCCTCCTCACAGACCAAAATGGCTGCTGAAGTCCAGTCATCACATCCAGACTCCATCAGCTCCAGGATGTGGAAAGACAAAAGTATTCCAGTTCCTGGAAACTGCACAGGACTCCATTTACCTCCATCACACAACCATGCCTAGCTGCAAGGGAGACTGGGAAATGCAGCTTTCAATTCGAGGGAGCCATCTGCCCAGCCAAAACCTGGAGATGATCGCTAAGGGATAAGAAAAGGTACCAGAGGCATAGCTAGAGTCTTGGTCACGTGCATGTGATGAACTCAGTGGATGTGAGGACCATGAGGCTGCCAAGTTCAGCACCCTTACATCAACAGATTTGAAACGAACATGCATGACCGCTGTTTTGCTCTTGATAGTATGTTCTGCTGGCGAGAGCTGAAAGTTCTTTAGGAGTCAAATTGATAGGTTTGTTAAAGTTTCATCTTTATCTTTGGAGCAATGTCCATTAAATCACACAATCAGCATTTGTTTGCCTGTAGCATGCACATCCCCTCACCTGCCTCCACAAGAGACCCAGGTCCACCCCTCCCCGAGCTTCGGTCGCCCTGACATTATGCAGCAACGAGCGTGCTACAGAGAAAGCGCAGGGGCCCGATAGCACGGGCCAGCGGCCCAGACGCGCCCGGAGCCGTCTGAGGGTCTGAGCGGGGCTCCACGGGCGAGGTGTTTGTTGGCCTATTTCCTGGTCTGCGCCTGACAGATGCGTCACACTCACCACACGCTCCGCACAGCGGCCGCAGGGGCCTGGGCCTCCAGGGGCCCCCCGGGGTCTAGGGAAGGCCAGTCCGCGCTCTGGACGAATCCCGGCCCATTCGGACTCGGCGGGACGTCACAAAGCCTCTGTCCCCAATGGGCGCAGGACCCCGGGGCCGGGGACCACACTCCTGAGACCCGGCGCCTGGCGGCGGCAAACCCCAGGGGCGGCGACCCCCAGGGGCGCTGTTTCAGACGCCCCGCGGGCCTCCGACGGTCGTCAGGTGCGAGACCACGGAACTAACTCCTTGTGGAGAAGAGCCACCTGCGGAGCCCCGGCCCCGACTCCGCACAGGGGCCGGGGTGTTGGCCGCCCCGGGACCTTGCCCCTGGGAGCCTCCGGGGGCGCTGAGCACACCGCGTGTCCGGCCCCGCCGAGCGCGGCTCCAAGCCCGGGTTGCCCCGAGGACAGCGCTTGGCCCCGCGCGTCGGTTCGGGCTCCGCAGCATCAGGTCCGGCGCCACTGGGCCGCTGCTGAGCGGCCCCATAGACCTGAAAATAGGAAACCGTGTTTCCTGTGCCGCGTCCGGTTAGCGGCGAAAGCCGGGCGCCTGCGCCGCCCACGCACCCCTTCCGCGCGTGTGAAGCTCCTCTGGGGTCGCACCGCAGGCGGAGGCTGCACCCGCGTCTACACCATTGTGGAGCCTCCTGCCCGAGTCATGAAACCCGCTTCTACTCCTGCTTTTCAAGATTAAGTGTTGCGAAGTTTACGGTTAATCTTGTGCAGAAGCTGCTAGTCCGGCGGGGCCGCGTGGCTCTGAGGCCGGCCCGACGCTCCGGTGTGTCCCCTCGCTGCCACGAGAAAGAGCTGGGCTGGGCGCGTGACGTGGTCCCCGCGCCAGCGCCCGAGAGACCCCTCAGCGCAAGCTCTGCGCCCCTCTTCGCCGCTCAGGCCCGTATGGCGCCGCTCGGCTTACCGGTCCTGAGCAAGGTCCGAACCTCGGCCACGTCGGGAGGCGGGACGCGCCCGGGCGCCCCTCAGCTGGCCTCTCGCGCCCGCCCCGGTGGGAGCCGCCGCTCCACGGAGCCCCTCAGTCCGCAGCCGGAGCCCCCGTGTGCCCGCCGGAGGCCGCGCACCTGGTGCTGCTCAGCGCGGCCTCTTCCCCGAGGCGCCGCTCGCGCCCCCGCTGAAAGCGGGAGCAGGAACCGGACTCTAGACCATAAAACCCAGGCGTGGTCCCGCAGACCAGCAGAAAGCGTGCACGTTGCTCTGAGGAGTCTCAAGGATTTCGGACCCCCAAAAGATTTAAGTATCGTTTTTCTGGAGCGTGTGTCGCTATGGGTGGTCCTCGGGCTTCCTGCAGCAGGCGCACCTGAGCGCGGTTCTCCCGCGGCCCGCACCACCTGCGCACGGGAGCCAGTGGCCGGCCACTGATGTAGGGTGGTCTCAGGTCGTTGCCAGGTGTTGGCCACCGTGCGACGCTGCAGTGAGCACGACGGGGAGACAGCGGGTGTGGCCAGATGAATGCAGACGCGAACTGCAGAGAGGTCGCTGCAAAGGGGTCCTGCCGGGGGTAGCGCCGTGGACCAACCTCCAGGACGTAGCCAGTCACAGCAAGATGCGTGCAGCTGATCTGGGTTATAACTGGAATCTGAGGAGAGGCCAGTGCTGGGCAGTGGTGAGCCGAGTGTCAGAGGGTGGGGGGGTGACGCTGGTCAGGGGCACAAAGGTTCAGCGAGGACATGAATCCCGGGGTGTGAAGTGCAGCGTGGCGACCATGGGTAACGCTGCTGTGTTGCAGGTGTGACATTTGCTCAGGGAGCAGGTCTTAAGTGCCATCACCCTCATGCACAAAGACACACACACAAACAGTCGCTGTGCGAGGTGATGTTGCTTAATGTGATCGTGGTGATCATTTTGCAATGCACATGGATAGCAGGTCGCCATGCTGTACACTTTGCAGATCTGCATTTTTTATGTCAAATAACCTCAATAATTCATGATAAAATAGAAAAAAAAAAAAAAGGAGATGTTCAGAAACCACAGCATTACTTGCAGGTGAAGTATCTGTATTCTCTTTAGAAAACTTTGTGTGGTGAGGATAGGGCTGAAGAGGAAACAAAAGTGCCCAAGAAGGGAAAATAAGTCATTTGTTTGAAACTTTTTTCTCTTAAAAGGCAGTGTGTGGGAGTCAACTTGAGATAACACCACAATTATAGTAGAGTTTTAAATGCCATATTGATGTTATCTAACTTTTATAAAGTTATAATCCCTTCTTTGAAAACCATGCCTGAATTATATTTAAAGGTTCCAAGAAAGCCTGACTTGTTTATTGATTGATCATTCACTTAATTACCAAGTGTAACAGTTTTCATTCTCCATGTAAGATTTATTAAGAACATAAACCTAATATTAACTCATGCCCAGCCTGGCACCATGACAGATAGTCTAAACTCGGAGCTCCAAACATGCCACTATTTTCACAGGCTTCCTAATTCCACCACCATGTCTTACCTGAAACCTCCTCTTCTGATCCAGAGGGGTTTTGCCCCAAGTTTTCTTCTCATGAGTAAAGATCTGTCCATGTGAAATTTCTTTTATGTCAGTATTTTAATTGAACACTAAAAAATAATAGTTCATGGAATACAGGATTTACTGCGGCACATAAAAAATAAAATGACAATAATAAAAAAAAACTATCTCAGTCACATAAATTAAGGCAAAGTCCTAAAAATTCAACCTATGAATATCATATATTCTGCAGTTGATTTTCCATTTTCAGCCCTGAAATGCGATAAATTACAAAGTGTTAGCATGCAGCAGTGCAGCTGGGGTACTGATCAGACACATAATTCTCCCCCAAAACATCTCGGCCATTTCTTATCATATTTGTCTTTCCAAATCTTTATTAACTCCACCAAAAGAGCTTATTGAAGTCCTACCTTCATTTTGACCTCAGGGGCTCTCAGCCAGTGAAAACAAAACAAATTAGAACTCTGATATTCACATACATGTGAGGAAAATCAATAGTTTTAATTTTCACATTGAGGCCCACAATTTTCGACTGATGGCCTCAGCAGGTTTTAATGGACACAAACAATTTACTTTTACTGTTTTAATTGTTTTTAGTCAATCGCTTTTTATTACCCTTCTACATGTGACTAAACAAATTAATCGAGCTATATTCATAAATGATGACTTGGTAAAATAGTGGTTATGTATATTTTTCTATTTGAGTCTCAATTTCAGGCAGCAGCAGGAAATATCTGGCCCAAAAGGTAGCACTGGGCATTAAAGCAGAAAACGGAACAAGTCCGGAGGGAAACGAAGCAACAGTGGCCGCCTGAGCCAGGCCATTGGAGGGCAGCTGCTAGCAGCTGCCTCTCTTCTGCTGGAGCACAAAGTCGCTACCCACCTGCCCCCAGCGGGAGACAGGGGTGCAAACTGCTGTGCAGTCGCCCACTCTCTGCTCCCCGCAAGCCCACGATGTCCCTGAGCTGCACGCTCGCACCCCAATCAGCTTGTGGGCACCTTCACGCCTGGGCAGCTCTGAGGAAACGCCTCTCATGGAAGAAGCCTGAACACAATACAGGCGTCTCCTCCTCTGTGGGCCTATGTGCCAAGACCCCTGTGGGTGCCTGAAACCTCAGCCCTGGGCCCTGCGTTATGTTCTTTCTACACTTACAGGCTCATTGTAAAGTTTAATTTATACATCAGGCACAGTATGAGATTAATATAAAAGAACATTTATGATACACTAATAAAAGCGATATGATGTGGTCTCTTTCTCGCTCTCAAAATATCATATTACACCCAAATAAAGCACTTCATGGCTTCTGTTTGGCATATCCGAGTTCCCAGCATCACCCCTGTTTCCCTTTGGGGCACTACTGAGTAAGGCGACGGTCCCTTGCACAGTCCCTGGGACGCCATGGGGGTGGTGCACGGGTCTCATCCCTGAGGCGGCTACTAAGGGTCTAAGGGGTGGGGAGCGTGTGCAGCTGGAGACGCTGGGAGGAGGGAGGAGTCACGTCCACGTGGGACAGGCTGGGACGGGACCAGATTTCATCACGCGCTCAGAATGCAGCAAAATCTAGAACTTGTGAATTGTTTCTAAAATTTTCCATTTAGCGTTTTCGGACCTCGGTTGATGGCAGGTAGCCGAAAACCGCCGTAAGCAAAACGCGGACGGGGCAGAGGACTGCACAGCTTTTCGTAGCTTCAACAGTGTCCCCGAGGTTGAGCTGCAAGTCTCACCAAAGACAAGTGTGTAGCCCCAACGCGAGACAGGTTAACCCCACAGCGGCTTCATTCCCGCGGTTCAGCCCTGGGCTTGATTTGAATCAGTGAAAGTTACTCAGTTTCAGCTGTTACAATGGTTTAGCGGGTGAAACGTCCCAGAACTGCCACCGAAGTGCTTCCTCCCTGTGGAGAGTCACGGCTTCTGGGAATCTCGCCGGAGTGAGCTGCGGCACAGTGGGTTTGGCTGCTGCAAGTCCAAGGACGGGCACCGGCCAGAGAAAGAGGGAGGGTGGGAGGGGGAAGAACTTAGTGCGATGCCTTTGCCCCCGCCCTCTTCGCCGTCCCACGGAGGCGGAGACGGAAGCGAGGCGCAGCCGGCGCAGAGGCTCAGGGCCTGAACCCCGCAGAGGCTCTGAGCCTGAACCCTGCAGGGGCCCTGAACCCCGCAGAGGCTCTGAGCCTGAACCGTGCTAAAGCCGCCTGGCGCCCAGCAGGAGGGGCCACGGTGGGGGGTGGGGCAGCTCCGGAGGGCGAGTCACCTGTCAGTCGCTGAGACCTGGACCCTCGTTTCCGCAACGGGGCCTCCTCGCAGGGTTTCCAGGGTCCGGAGCTCCGTCCCTGGGAGGCGTGGGCAGCGCCGAGGGGTTTTAAACGAGACGATGAAAGTGTGAAGTCGCCCAAATCCTGCCGTCCAGACGGGACAGCGACGTGGTGCCGGGAATCCGTCGCACCAGCACGTCGTGGTCACAGTCCTGATGCGGAGCCAGTCCACACGGCCTCTGGTCCAGTGCGTCTTTTTCTCGTAGCGCGTGCTGGTCACCGCATCAAGGCTCTAGGGCCGCATTTTCGGGGTGCTGGGTACTCCCCTACGTTAAGAGACTCGAGTGGTCAGTCAGCTTCAGGCGTTGGACAGCGAAGCTGCTTCCGTTTTCCTCCACCTGGGTACAAACCGCAGTGACCGCCTGGCCTCGCACCCCTCGGGTTTCCCTCGCGCCCCACGAGTCCCGTGTTCCTCAGTTCTCGGCGGTCCCAGGGGCGGGCCTTGCCCTTGGTCGCAGGTTTGCGTTTGCGCGCCAGTCGCGTGGAAAAACACAGGGCCTGGCTAGGCGGGGTGAGGGCAGCGGTCCCACCCGAGCCAAAGCAGATAGAGCGACCCGAAGAGACATCCGAGTAAAGAGGGAACGGGCACCTGGGTCTTTCTTTGGGAATCACGCGGGTCAGTAAGGTTGAATTAAATGTGTTTGTTTTTGAAAGGTGAAGTGAGCTGGAATGCAGCCAGCAGCTCATCCGCTGAAAATAATCTTTATGCCAAAGAAGTATATTCTGCTCCCCCTCACATGGATGTACCCCAGTTTGCTTAGTGCATTTTTCCATTGAAGGACACCCTATCTCTTTAAGCTTTCAGTCATTATGAATAAAACTCCTGTGCATAATTGCATGCCCGTTTTTATCTGGATGTAGTTTTACAAAGCAGTTGCATTAACACTAGAGGCATGATTTTGCATCCTTTGGGAAAAACTGCTGAGCTACCTTCCAAAGTGGCCGTGTGTCCCGCCAGCAACGAATGAGGGTGCCGACAGTGGTCACCATCGAGCAGCTGGCCATGTCGTTTGTCTGGAGTTGGCAGTTCTAACAGGTGTGCAGTGTCCTCTCATTATTGTTTTAATTTGTAATTCTCTAATGACATACGATGTTGAGCTCATTTTTGTAAGCTTATTTGTTATTACTTGTTGATCAGCAAGAAACATCCAAACATGCAGAGAATTTTCATGCGAGTTTATTTGAGCCAAACTTATGACATGCTCAGCACTAGATCTCAAATGCTCCATAGAACATCTGCTTCGCAGTTTCTTTTACGCATTTGGAATTAAGGAGGGAATGTAAGGATGATGATATGAGCGTGAGAGAAAGCAAGGCCAAAACTGGGCTGCAAACCAGTGACGATCATGTGCTGTCACGTTTTGGAGGAGGGATGAGAAGAGCATTTCACAAGGGTGTCACCTAGGTGCACAGAGACAGTGGACAGGGCTTGTCTAAGGCAGAGAGAAGCCTCCCAGTGAAGAAGTTATGCCCGGGGCATGACGACCCCCCTTGGCCTGCCCAGTTAGGGACTTGTGATTAGATTATGAGGTCACGCTCCACAGCACCCCTCTTCTTCTCCGGACTGCTTTTCTTCCTTGGCCAGGTGGCTGTTCAGATCTTCACCCAGTTTTAGTGCTTTAGTTGTTTCTTTTAGACTCCTTTGTATGGTTTGAGCAGAAATCCTTTATCAGATACAAGTTCAAGTTTTTTTTTGTTGTTGTTAAACTTTGTGTGCGTAGTCATGCTCTGCGCACTACCCACACATCGGTCACTTAGTAGCCGTCTCGCTTGTCACACTGACCATTGCGCTGTCTGTCACAGTGATTGTGTTCAAGTGACCCTACTTTACTTCATAATGGCCAAAGCACCAAAGTAGTGAAGCCGGCAATTTGGATATGCCAAAGAGAAGCCCTAAAGTGCTTCCTTTAAGTGAAAAGATTTGGATATATGTACAGGAAAAAGCAGTCTATAGAGGGTTTGATGTCACCCACAGTTTTAGGCACCCACTGGGAGTCGTGGAACATGTGCCCTGCAGATAAAGGGGACGACTGTACCAGGCGCAACAAAGTTCTGTCATGGAAGAGATATCTTTTAGTCCTGTGACATGACATAGAGCGTTCTGTGCATCACAGTGTAACATATAGATTCTTTCAATAAACTAATACTGAGCTCATTTGCAGATGTGGTTAGCATCTTAGAAACATCCTATGTATGGTTTTTATCAGAAGTCTTGGTTCACAGCATAAACGAGAGGAAGAAATTGCACATACACCCTCTGCCCCCACACAAGCATGCCTCCTGCTGTATCTCAACCCCCACCAGAGTGGCACGTTTCCTATAACTGGTGAACTTACCTTGATACGTCTTAATCACCCAAAGTCCATGCTGTGTTTTAGGATTTACTCTTGCCTTTCTCAGAAGGGAGCCCCTCTTTCTTGTGGGGAAGCCACACTCTTAGAGAAGAATTCTGCTATTAGGGGGTGAAGTCTCATTCTAGGGGTGGATTCCCACTCTAGAAGGGGGTGAGCCTTGCTATAGAAGTGGGTGTTCTGTTCAAAAAGGGGTGTCTCTCTTTAGGTAAGGAGCCCCATTAGTTGGGGACAAGAACACTGTTCAAGGAGCCAACTCTTGTGGGGAGGACCACCTTTTAGTGGGGGTCCCACTCCTAGCTGAGCCTCACACTTAGTGGGGCCCTGCTCTGGAAGAGGCCCATTCTATGGGGGAGCCCTGCTTTCGTCTGGGAGCCCCATGCTGGGGGAGCCCAGTTTTTGGAGGAGGCCCCGCTGTAGGAAGAGCCATGATCTAAGTGGGGCTCTGCTCTGGAGGGGAGTGCCACTTCTAAGGGAGAGCCCCGCTCTGGGGGTGCGGAGCTCCACTGTAGAAGGGATCACCATGCTCTAGGGAGGGAGCAGGATCCTGTGCGAGTGTAGGTTCCTGGAACTGTGTTAGAATCAGTCTTCAGTTTAAATACCTGTAATATGGAGAGAATACATTTTCTGCCTCATCTGGCAAATGGAAAAAATATGTTAGATAAGGTATATGAAGTGCCTAAAACAGGATTTATATCAAAGTGACCTTAGTACTAAGAATCTGGATTCTTATTTTAACAGTGGGCAAAGCCCTTAAGGCAGGGAAATGCTCTTCTCTGCTGCCATCTCGTGTGCATTATGGGAATAGCACCAGAGTGTAGGTCATGAAATGTTATTCCTTATCCTCTGCTGCCATCTCGTGTGCATTTGGGGAATAGCAGCAGAGGTTTTCTCATGAAATGTTATTCGTTATTCTCTGCTGCCATCTAGTGTGCATACTGGGAATAGCACCTGTATATAGGTCATCAAGTGTAGTTTATTATGAATATTCATTTTCTGCTGCCATCTGGTGGAAAATTTGGGAATAACATGACAGGGCTGCTCAAAGTTATTTCTGCTGCTTCTTCATGTTCATTTTGAAAATAACACCCAGGGAATGTCATTATGAAACGTTTTTCTCTGCTGCCGTCTCGTGGGTATTTTGAAAATAACACCCTAGTGTATATCATCATTAAAATTTATTTTCTGCTGCCATCTGGTGGGCACTTCAGGGATAACACAACAGTGCATGAAATAAAATGATTACTCTTTTTCTGCCATCTGGTGGATATTTCAGGAATAAAACCTGGTGTAGGTCACTATAAATTTTTAATATCTGCCTTCATCTATTGTGCATCTTGAGAATAACACGAGCGTAGTAAAATTTGTTCTTGCTGCCATCGTCTGTGTGTTTTGGAAATATCACCGACTGTATGTAATAAAAATGTATTTCCTGCTGCCATCTGGTGGGCGTTTTGGAATAACACCCCAGTGTGTGTCATCTTAAATAATTGTTCTCTCCTGCCCTCTGGTCTGTATTTCGTGAGTAACACCACAGTGCATGTCTTGAAAATTTATTTCTGCTATCTCGTGCATTTAAAAAATATCACTAAGGGTTTTTGTTATGAAAAGGTTTTCTCTGTCGCCATTTTGTGAGCATGTTGTGACTAACAGGGTGCAAGCCATGAAAGTTTATACTCTGCTGCTGTCTCGTGGGCATTTTGATGAAGTTTATGTCATCATTAAATTTCATTTTCTGCTGCCATCTGGTGGGCATTTTGGATATAACACAGCAATGCATGTTTTGAAAAGTTATTTCCGCTACTCTCTAGTGCGCATTTAAAAAAAAAATAACACCCAGGGTATATCGTTTTAAAATTTTTGTCTGCTTCCATTTTGCAATAATATTGGGAATAACACAGGAGTTCAACTCATGGGCATTATTCTCTGCTGGCATCTCGTGGGCATTTTGAAAATTACTTCCAAGTGTATACATCATCAAATATTTTCCATTGGCATGTGGTGGAAACTTTGGGAATAAAACCTTACTGTAGGGCATCATGAAAGTTCATCCTCTGCCCCAATATTTTTGCTTCTTGTAAATTACATAATAGCGTAAGTAAAAATAAATTATCCTCTGCTGCCATCTGGTGGGTATTTTAGGAATAACACCCGAGTGTTGTCATCATGAAAAAAATTCTGTACTGCCATCTTGTGGCCATTTTGGGCATGACACCCCAGTGCCTGTCAAGAAGTTTTTAGTGCTATGTCATGCATATTTTAAAAATATCCCAGCATATGTCGTATATACCTTTTTTCCTTTTTTGTCTGCTGCCATTTCGAGTGAATATTCAGAATAAAATCGGAGTAAAGTTATAAAAAATTGTTATCTGCTGTCATCTTGTTGACATTTTGATAATAACACGTAGGTGAATGCCATCATAAAATTTTTCCTGCTGCCATCTTGTGGGCTTTTGGGAATAATATCCAAGTGGGTGGTCATGAATATTCATTTTTGCCGCCACTTTGTGGGAATTAGGGAAGTAACACCACATCGCATGTCTAAAACAGTTATTTCTGCTGTTATCTCATGCAGAAATAATAAATATTAAATGGCAGCAAAGGTAAAAATGTCATAACGTCGTGCCCAATGGGCACTATTCTGTAATACACAAAATGCCCACCAGATGATTGGAGAGAACGAATATTCATGATGTCAGACACTCGGTGTTATTCCTAAATGCTTACCAGATGACAGCACATAATAACATTTACTTACACTCAGTGTATTCCAAGATGTAAAGTAGATGAGAGAAGAAAATATATTTTCATGGTGCTGTTTCCAAAATGCCCACAGGATGGCAGCAGAAAAAATGTTTTTGACTTCTGCCTGCTTGTTATTTTCAAAATGCCCACAAGATGGCAGGAGAGAATAATTTGTCATTACGTGAACTCGCGTATCTTGCCTAAAATACACATGAAATGGTCGTGTATAACTACTTGCTATAATGACATCCCTTAGGTATTATTTTCAAAATGCACATGCTATATCAGCTGAAATAATTCTTCATGACATGTGCTGTGCTCTTTTACCAAAAACACCATGAGGTTATTTTCTAAATTGCCCACCAGATAGCAGCAGAGAATGAAAATTCTGATGACAAATACTGGGGTGTTATTATTAAATATACACCCATGGCAGCACATAACTTTATTACTTACATTCTGGTGTTATTCCAAAGATGGGCGCAGGAAAATGAATTTTCATGATGACCTATACCCGGGTGTTTTTTCTAAAATGGCCACCAGATGGAAGCAATAAAATTATTATGACATTCACTTGCCTGCTGTTTTCAAAATGCCTGTCAGATGGCAGCAGAGGATAATTTTCATAACAAGCACTCTGTATTTATCTCAAGATACACATGAAATGGCTGCTGAAAACATTGCTCAATGATATGCCCTTAGGTGTTATTTTCTAACACATGAGATCACAGTATAAATAATGGTTTATGACATCCAATGTGGTGGTATTCCCAAAATTACCACTATATTGCAGCAGAATGAATATTTATGATGACTTACTTTAGTGTGTTATTTCTAAAATTCTAACAAGATGGCATCAGAAAACAAATTTTACAATTACATGGACCTTTGCGGTATTTTAAAAATGTCCATGCGATGGCAGGAAGAGCAATTTTTATGACTGGGTCTCCTATTTCATTTCTAAGAATCACAGAAATTTAAAACAACATAACCTGGAGTGTTTTTAACTACACATGATATAGCAGCAATAAATTTCTTGACCTGCACTATGGTGTTATTCCCAAATGCCCACCAGATGGGAGCAGAGAATTTTTTTTTTATTTACAGTCTTGTGTAATTTCCAGATGCACACGAGTGTGGGCAGAAAGGAATTTTCATGATGACCTACAGTAAGGTTTTATTCCCAAATTCTCAAGAGATGACAACAGGAAATTTTTGTGATGATATACACCTGAAGTAATTTTCAAAATGCCACGATGCAGGAGAGAACAATTTTCATGTTGCACTCTTGTTTTCTCAAGATTTACAGAAATGGCCCCAGAAAAAAATTTATAATATATGCTATGGGGTAATTTATTATTATTATTATTTATATCTACAGCAGTGGTCTTCCTAGGTAGTCCCCCCTCAAGTACTAACCAGAGCCGACCCTGCTTAGCTTCCAAGATCAGACGAGATGCAGCGTGTTCAGGATGGCATGACTGTAGGGGGTCATTATTTTCAAAATTTCCACAAGATGGAAGCAGAGAACAATTTTTCATGACATGCACTTCTTTTTTTTTTCTCAAGATGCACACGAAGTGGCAGCAGACAAAACTTTCTTGATGACTTTCTCTTAGGTGTTATAAAAGGCACAGGAGTAGCAACAGAAATAGCTTTTCGTGGCATGCGCTGTGGTTTTTCCAAAATTCCCACCACACAGCAGCAGAGATTTAGTATTCATGATGAGAAACATCTGAGTGATAATCTTAAATCGCCATAGATAGCAGCAGAGAATAAAATTTCATTAAGTACTAATCTGTATTTCCCAATATGCACACTGTATCAGGATTTAAAATAAATTTTTGATGACATACATGTGAGCATTATTTTATAAATGCTCTTGAAAATGCAGGAGAGAACGATTTTTCATGACATGCACTCCTGTGCTCATTCCAAGGTAACACGAAATCGAAGATAAAAATTTCATGTCATACCCTACGTGCATTCTTTAGTCATACACAAAATGCCCACCAATGGCAACAAGCATAACATTTAATAATTTCCACTCTGGTGTTATTCGAAGATGCACAGTAGATCAGAGCTGAAAATTTATTTTCTTGATGACCTACACTCAGGTGTTATTTCTAAAATGCCCACCAGATGGAAGTAGAAAAATTTATTACAAGGACACAGTTGTGTTATTTTCAAAAGGCCCGTGAGAAGGTAGAAGAGAATAATTTTTCATAACATGCACTCCTGTGTTTATCTCAAGATGCACACAAAATGGCCACTGACAAAAACTTCGCTCAACAAATGCTTTAGGTTTCATTTTCTAACAGCATGAGATAGCAGCAGAAATAACTGTTTATGGCATGTGATGTGGTGTTATACACAAAATTCCCACCAGATTACAGCAGTTAATGAATATTCATGATGACCTATACTCTGGTGTTTTCTCAAATTGGCCAGAAGATGGCAGCAGAAAATAAATTTTTATGAAGACGTACACTGGGTGTTATTTTCAAATTGTCCACGAGATGGCAGCAGATACTTGTCTTGTACTCTGATTTTATTCTCGAGAATTAATCAAAATGGCAGCAGAGAAAAACTTATAATGACAAATTCTGGGTTTTTTTAAATGCAAATGAATAGCAGCAGTATCTTGACCTCCACTGTGGTATTAGACCTAAAATGCCCTCCAGATGGCAGCAGAAAAAATTTTCAGGATGACAACACTAGGGTGTTATTACTAAAATACCCACCCGATGGCAGCAATGTTTTTTCCTTACACTCGTGTAATTTCCTAGATGCACACAAGTTTAGTGGAAAAGATGAATTTTCATGTTCCCTGCAGTAAAGTTACAGTCCCAAAATTCCCACTAGATGGCAATGGAAAAAGATTTGTTGATGATATAAACCTGGAAGTAATTTTCAAAATACCCATGAGATAGCAGCATGGAATAATTTGTCATGACATGCACATCTGTGTTCATCCCAAGTTAACATGAAAACATAGCAGAGATAAAAATTTCAAACGTCGTTCACAATACGCACTATTCTGTCATACACAAAATGCGCACCAGATGATAGCAGAGAACAATGTTCATGTATAACATTTGGTGTTATTTCTGAAATGTCACAAGATGGCAGCACAAAAAGTTAGATGATATGCACCTGTTCGTGATTTAAAAGAGGCGACGAGATGGCAGCTGAGAATAATTTTCCAGACATGCACTGCCGTGTTTTTTCCCAAGATACATAAAATGGCCGAGGACAACTTTTCATAACATGCTCTTTGTTATTAATTTCACATTGTACAAGATAGCAGCTGACATTACTCTTTATGACATGAACTGTGGTCTTCCCAAACTGTCCACAGATGATAGCAGAGAATGAATAATCATGAGGACAACACTCAGGTTAATTCCTAAAATACCCAACAGATGGCAAGAGAGAATAAATTATCTATTTTATGTCATTCCCAAGATTCACACAGGATTAAGACAAAAGTTTTCATGATGACCTACGTTAAGTTATATCCCAAAATACCCACCAGATGGCAAGGAAAATAATATTTTTGATGACATACAACTGGCGTAATTTTTAAATACTCACGAAATGGCAGCAGAGAACAATTTTTACGACTTGCAGTGTGTGTGTTGTACCCAAGATTAAATGAAATGGGAGCAGAGAAAATTTCATAAAGGCGTTTCATTGGTGGTATTTTTTAAATACACAAGAGACCAGCAGAAATGTTTCATGATGCGCAATCTGGTGTTATTCCCCAAATTCCCAAAACATGCCTACAAAAAATGAAATTTATCATGACCAACTCGGAGGATTATTCCTTAAATGACCATCGATGGCAGCAGAAAATAACTTTTGATTACTTACGCTCTGGTGTTATTCCAAATGCCAGCCACATGACAGCAGAGAAATACATTTAATTACTTATATTCTGCTCTTTTTCCAAGATACAGAGTAGACGAGAGAGGAAACTATATTTTCAAGTTAGCGTACAATCGGGTGTTATTCCAAAATACCTACAGGACGGCAGCAGAAAATAAATTTTACGATAACATACACTTGCGTGTTATTATCAGGAGATAGCAGCAGAGAATCATTTTTATGACATGCACTCCCGTGTTTATCCCTAGATGCACATGAAAGTGCCACAGACAAAAACTTTTCCTAATGACTGTCTCTTCCGTGTTACTTTCTAACTGCATGAGATAGCGCAGAAATAACTAGCTATGACACGGGTCATGGTGTTATACTCAACATGCCCACGAGATGGCAGCAGAGAATAATTTTTTTGTGACATGCATCTTTTTTTTTTTAACCAAGATACACATGAAAAGGCAACTGACAACAACTTCTCACGATGACATGCCCTTGAGTTTTTTTCATAATGAACGTTAGATAGCAGTATAAATCACATTGTATAACATGCGCTGTGGTTTATACCCAAATTTACCACCAGGTGGCAGCACAAAACGAGTTTTTACAACGCTGGTAAAATTCCCTACAAGCATACAAGATGTGGGCAAAAAATTAATTTTCAGATGTCCTGCACTCTGGTGTTATTGCCAAAGGTCCACGAGATGGCATGAGAGAATAAGTTTTTATGAAGACATGCACGTGGGTGTTATTTTCAAAATACATACGATAGGAGCAGAAATAACTTTTCAACGTGCACTGTTCTGTTACTCCCAAAATGACTACCAGAGAGCAGCAGAAAGTAAATTCTTATGATGACATACACCCAATATGGCCACCATATGACAGCAGAGAATGTATATTGATGATATTGAAACTCAGGTGCTATTAATAAAATATGCACAGATGGAGCAGAATGTTAATTTTTATGATGCTGTACAGTCTGCAGTTTATCCCATATGTCTACAGGACGGCAGCTGGAAAAAAATTATGACACACACATAGGTGTTGTTTTTTAAATGTCCACAAGATGCAGAGAACAAATTTTCATGAGATGCACTCCTGAATTATTGCTAATAATCACACATTATGGCAACAGAGAAAAAAATTATAACGAGATCTCTGGCAGTGTTATGGTCTTAATGCAAACGAGTCATTTGCAAAAATAATTTTTCACGACATGCACTGTTGTATTATTCCCTAAACGCACACCACATAGCAGCAGGAAACAACTTCTTATACTTACATACACGTACTTGTTATTTTCAAAGTGCCCACCAGATGGCAGCAGGGAATAATTTTTCCTGATGTGCACTCTTGTGTTTATCACAAGATGCACATGAAACGGCCACAGGCAAAACCTTTGTTTAACCAAATCTCCTCAGGAGTCATTTTCTAACTCCACGTGATAGCAAGAAATAACTTTATGATATGAGGTAGGCTGTATTTTCAAAGTGCCCACAGGATGGCTGAAGAGAGTCACTTCATGACATGCACTCCTGTGTTTTTCTTAAGATGCACACAAAACAGCAGCAGAAAACTTCATAATGACAATCCCTTGAGTTTTTTTTCAGAATGCACGTGAGATGTCAGCAAAATAACAGTAATGACAAGCTCTGTGTTTTATTCCCCAAATGCCCACCAGATGGCAGAGATAATACATTTTTATGATGACATATACCTGGGTGTTATTTTCAAAATATCTACGAGGTGTTCCCAACATTCACACGAAATGACATTAAACAAAAACTTTTCATTATGACATTTCCTTAGGTTTATTTTCAGAATGCACGTGAGATAGCAGCTGAAATAACATTTTATGACACTCTGTTGTGTTCTTCCAGAATGTACTCCAGATGTCAGCTAAAATGAATACTCATGATAACCTACACTAGGGTGTTATTCTTAAAATTCCAGGAGATGGCAGCTGAGAATTACTTTTTATGATGATATACATCCGGGTGTCATTTCCATAATGGCCACAAGCTGCATAAGGAAATGAATTATTCATGCTATCAAACACTCAAGTGTTATTACTTAAATATGCACAAGATGGCAGCAGAGAATACCTTTATTATTTATACTCTGGTGCACAAAGATGAGTGAAAAAAATGAATTTTCATGACCTGTAATCGTGTGTCATTCCTAAAATCCCCAGCAGATGGCAGCAGAAAAAATAGTACATGGACATACACTTGCATGTTAATATCTAAATGCCCACGAGATGAAAGCTGAGAATAATTTTCATGACATGCACTCATCTTATTTCCAAGATGAACATGAGATAGCCTCAGACCAAAACTTTGCTTAATGTAATGGTCTTAGTTTCTATCAGCTGACATAGCAGCAAAAAGAACTGTTTGTCATATGGCTTGTGGTGTTATTCCCTAAACTCACAGCAGATCTCAGGTGAAAATGAATTGTCACAATGAACCAATACCCATGTTAATTCTAAAATGCACACAACATAACAGCCGAGAATCACTTCATGACATGCACTCTTGTGTTTTTGCTAAGATGCACATGAGAAGGCAGCAGATGAAAACATTGCGATGACTCGCCCTTGGGTTTTATTTCTAAACTGCACATGAGATAGCTGCTGAAATATCTTTTACTGACACGCACCACGCCGTTACACCTAAAATTCCCACCAGAATGAATAATCCTCATGAGAAACACTCAGGTGTTAATCCTAAAATACCACCAGATGGCAACAGAGAATAAGTTTTTATTACTTACACCATGTGGTATTCCCAAGATGCTCACTTATAAGGAACAACTCTTATTACTTCCAGGCTGGTGTTATTCTAAGCCACAGTAGAGGAGAACAGAAAATATATTTTCATGATGGCATACATTCAGGTGTTATTCCCAAATGCCCACAGATGGCAGCAGAAAGTAAATTTTTATAATGACATACACGTGCTTGTTATTTTGAAAATTCCAACGGGATGGTAGCAGAGAGCAATATTCCTGACATGCAATCTGGTGTTTTTCCCAAGATGCTTTCAAAATGGCAGTGGACAACTTTTTGTAACAGCCTGCCCTTGGATTATTTTCAGAAAGCATATGAGATAGCAGCAGAAACAATAGTTTATAAAATGCGCTCTGTCCTTCTTCCAAAAGCGCCCAGCAGATGACGGCAGAGAATGAATAGTTATGAACATACATCTGTGTGTTATTTTCAAAATGCCTACGAATGACAGCAGAGAATCACTCCGGGACCTTCGCTTCCTGGGCTCCGCGGGGCCGAGCCTCAAGGGCGGAGGGCGTTGGGCAGAGGTGAGGTCTCGGGGCGAAGCGTTGCCTGGTGGTGTGAACGGTGTCTCTGCGTAGTTTTGGGCAGGTCGGGCTCGGCCCCGGCGGGAGCACAGGGGTGGGGTGGGTCTGGTTCAGGTGGGGTGGGGACTTAGCAGGGCTGCACCTGCCTAATTGCCCAGGTGGCTGAGAGATTGCTGGGCATGGCCAGGCTGGGGTCCTGCTGAATGGCCTAGACTGGGGAAGCAGGTGGTCCGGTGCTGGACAGGTCCGGGATGCGAGAGCGCCCATCCAGTCCTTCCGCACGGGTTCGAATCGGCCACGACCCGCGGGCCTTAGCGCGGCCGGCAGACCCCCCCTGCTCCCCTCAAACTGCTCAGCCCTGGACTGCAAGCGCGGACGTCTCCGGCGCTTAAGAGGCCAGCCTCGAGCTCTTGGAGCAGCAAGCGACAGTTTTCGTGTCTAGGGCCCTACCACCCTGAACGCGCCGGATCTCATCTGATCTCGGAGCTAAGAAGGGTTGGGCCTCGTTAGTACTTGGATGGCAGATTGTCTGGGAATACCGGGTGTTGTAGGCTTTTTGCCGCCCCCTCGTTTTGCAGTCCTCCGGCCGGGGTTCCCCTGGTGGCCCCCGGGTCCTGCTCTCTCACTCTCTGTCTCAGGGGTCCCGACGGGCGGCCGAGCCAAGGGCGTCTCCAACCGTCTCGCGCCCGTGCCTTCGCTCGCCCTCACCTGCTCTCCTGCAGCCAGTCCTGGGTGTTTCCTCTCACCGCTCCGGGCCCTTCCCTTCCTGGCTCCGTGGGACTGAGCCCCAAGGACCGCCGGCTCTGACACACACTGGGAGTGCGCTCGCGTCCCGGGACGTGGACCGGCCACTGCCATCCCACCCGCCCCTGCGCCCTGCCTGGGCACGCCTTGGCAGAGGCCTCAAGCCTCCTCCGACACGCTTCTCCCCGCCCTTCTCACCCGACAGCCAGGTGCCCTCGGACCAGGTGCGAGGCCGCCCCGCACACCTGGGATGGGAAGCGTGACCGACCAGCTGCGTCAGAGAGCCGAGACACACGAGAGTGTGTGCGCGGCGAGAGCCCTCTCGATCGCGGCAGGCTGCAGCGAACAGCCCCCCCCCCACCCACACACCACATGCCGCGCGCGCACACACATACACACACTCCAGGGACCTGTGCGTCTTCCTGTCTGCGGGGGACCCCCGGCAGGACTCATAGAACAACGAGTCCCTGAGCCCCGACCTGTACCGGGGCACCGGGTACGGGCACGAACCGCCTCGCCTCCCTGCCCGAGCCTAGCCCTGGCACGCCCCCCCTCTGTGTGGAAGCGGCCTCTTCAGGGCGGCCGCAGGGTCTCGTGGTCACAGTCCGGGTTCCGGCTCTGTGCGTCGGGGCGCTCGTCGTGTGTCCTGTCCGCTCTCTGCTGCGGGCAGGCTCGGGCTCGCGCTCTCTCGCGCGCGGGATCTCCTCTCTCGTCTCTCTCTGTCTCTGTCCCTTCCATCCTCACTGTCTCTCTCTGTGTCTGACCGCAGCCAGCTCCCACCCCCCCTTTTCCCCAGCGACCCCGTCCCCTCCTTCGTGGCTCTCACTGGGCCTCGCGCCCTGGAGGCCGTGTCCTCCTTTCTCCTTCCCTCCCTGTCACTCGCTCTGTCTCTGTGTTTCTCTGTCCCTCTGTCTCTCAGCTCTCCCTCTCTGTCTGTCTGTCTTGAAGGAGAGAGTCGAAGTGAAGGC